>LPNX010635367.1:102820-136030 GCA_001517045.1 Pseudotsuga menziesii
CTGTAACAGAATTGGTGACTCCGTTGGGGAGTTCCTAGTAGTTTTCCTTTGGGGGTGATTTTCTCGGCATTCAATGTATTTGAATTGCTCTTTCTCTCTTGTTTCTGTGTCGGGTCGGGGGGCATGTATGCTTGGTAGAGTCTGATTGGAGTGAATTTTGTCTCAGCCTATCTGTTTTCCTTGTTTTATGCACCTTTTCTTCCTGTACGCGGGTTTTTGATTTACAGTCGCGTATACACGCGGTTTCCTTTGTGATTTTCGCGTATACACGCGGGTTTACTGCGAACATTCACGTATACTCTGGATTTTTCCCTTTTTGTGTAAGTTAATTGGTTATTGGGTGAATGTTGTTAGTTGCTGAGTCTCCTTTGGCACTGCCTGAGTCTGTTTTGACATCTGTTTCTGACCAGAAACATTTTTTTAGCCTAATTTTTTTTTATTTTTTAGGAAAGTTCTTGTCATGGCATTTTCGATTTTTTGTGTGAGATTAGTGCATTAGAGTTCTTTTACCTTAGTGCTTTGCTTGAATGCTGTTTATGTGTGCTTGCAGAGTCTGGGGGTGGTAGAATCATTCTTTTGCTTTTTGCATCTCTTATATTTTCAAAAAATCCAAAAACATTTGCTTATCATAATGCATTGCATTTTGCATTTTGCATTGTACTTGCACTAGATCTAGATTTGCTTTGGAGTACTAGTTAGGACTTCATATAGGAAAATTTGCATTCATCATTTGAAGAAGAATTGTGCATTTCACGTAGTAGCATACCCTGTTTACATGGACACAATGCATTTGCATTGATTGTTACGGTGTGCATTTTACTTCTGTTGCGTCATAACACCACTAGTTGCACGACCATATCCTATTTTTGAGTAATAAAGCCAACTAAAATCAACGCTAATTAAAATGAATTACACTCTTTTATTTTCTAGGGTGCACCAACAAGCTTAGGTTTTAGGATCTTGGAATAGTTCATTATAAGTCAATTCTCCAAGATCACTAAACAACAACATCTAGGTGTCTGTCCAGGGAGTGTGTGAAATCCTTGGTATAACCATCTTTCTTAGGATCCTCCTATCAAACGGGAGTTAAGCACGAGGAAGTGTGAGCGGTTATTGATTGGGATGACCCCTAGTCATAAATGAGTAGCACTAGAGATATTTCCAGGATTGTATTCGTATCTGGGAGCTCTTTCGAGAGTTTCGGGCTTTGCTACCCTGCCCATACGGTCAATCCCGCCTGCGACTGTCTGCCTGAGATTTGAATATATTGAGGTGAACTTAGTGACCTTACCTAGGATATCGAGGGGGTACTTGTAGAGGTTATTCTGCAGGTGTCCCGGCCAGGTTGGGGTCAGACAGGACAGTGGCTTTACGCGTTGAAGCTGAGGGCCACAATAATTGGTTACATACCTCCGCTTGTTGTGTATGGGAGTCTCAGGCCTCTCCTAGGCGAGACATACCTGCTTCATTTGGGAGATCACTTATCCAGACCTTGTTTGCTTGCATTTGGATTTAGATTTTATTAGTGATTGCTCTGTGCACGCTAGTTGGCCTAGGGTTTACGTAAATAGAGAGTCTTTGCTATTTTGGAGTCATTGTGGATTCAAGTGCGGTTCCGTGCCATTCTCATCGGTTAGCAGGACTTCCGCCTTCCACTTCTCCTCCTCCTTTTGGATAGAGACATAGACAGTCTAGGAGGACTATGTCACACACTGATTCACACACCATGGAGGATCATTCAGATACTATTCCTGAGCCACCTCCTCCCATTCGTATTGACGATGGGGAACTTACTCCTACATACGATCCTTCACCTAACCTAGCTGAGTTCGGTCCTGTGATTTCCCAGATAGGATCTTTGCACGATAGACCTACTCACCCTAGGGATGATTCCCCGTTGACACGTTACCGGTATGGAATGCCGGAAGATGCCAAGACTCACTTTGAACCTGCCAGCACTAGCTACGGTAGTTATGCTACGACTAGTTTTCCTATGCACGATTTGACGTTTCATGTTGAATCCGACTTTGAGCCTAGCACTATGCTTGGGGGCAATCCCATTCCTTACCTTGCGGAGAGGTTTGGGAGTACTAGTCACATTGCACCTTCCGTCCCAGTGGTGGAAGCTACATCTTATATCCCTCCTAGGTCTAGGGTTAGCGATCCGATTAGGATACCAGGTCCCAGACGAGTGACGATAGGCACTAGTACATATCTTATTACTAATATTCCTTCGTCCTCGGTTCTGAGTTCTTCAAATGTACATCCTCCACCTTATCCACGTGGTCCTTTGAGCCGATATATGGCTACGAGTCAGGTCCGTACTGCGGTTACTAGGCCGATTGTGTCTCAAGTTCATATACCACCCGCTGCTTCGGGAGGCTATATTCACCCTTCTAGTGGTCAGCTCGTTACGTCTGGGGCATATATACCTACTTCGGGTATTTATGTTCCCCCTTCTGGAGCTTATCTTCCTACCTATGGAGTGTCCCATGGGACATCGCATGCGATGACCTATGGACCTTATTACGGTCTGCAGTATGGACAGGTTTCTTCACCTTACGGAGGCCGGTATCAACAACCTGCTTACTCTCCTAATTATGGCTTCGTATCTCCTACTAGTCAAGGTCCACCTTACTATGGTACTTCCACATCACCTTATACAAGTCAGACAGGAGGAGGACACTATGGACAAGGCCATGGTGGTGCTCAAACCTATGTGATCTAGGGAGCGGTCCATCAACCTCATCATCATAGGCTCCCTTTCCTCGCGACGCTTAACCTTCCTAACTTATCGAGACTTACAAACGATCCCGTGGCTCATGACCCGACCTGGCCGGTTGTCCCTACCAAGATTCCTTCGGACATACCTAAGTTCGAGGGTAAACCAGGAGAGGATCCGAGCGAACACGTTACCACATTTCACCTTTGGTGCTCTTCGAATTTGTTACATCAGGACTCAGTTCGTTTTCGATTATTTCAACGCACCCTCACAGGGCCTACTGCGAAATGGTATATAGAGTTACCAAAGGGAGCTTTTACCTTGTTTAACGATATTGCGATGAATTTTCTTAATCACTTCCAGCTACCAGTCCGCTACGACATTGGTACTGAACTCTTGTCGACATTTCAGCAAGATAAAGCCACCCATATTTCTGATCATATTTAGGAGTGGCATAGATGGAAGAGATTAATTAAAGCTTTTATACTGCCGGAGTTCCTTCTCGAGTGGTTCCTCAAGTGTTTGTTGCCATATATCGCGAAGGATGTTTCCACATCTGAAGTGCAGAATGAGGAACAAGCAATCTTTAGGGTGCGGGAACTGGACTTGATTTATGCTCAGTCTGATTTGTTGTATGAGATTATTCCCAACGCTCCTCGTTCTAGTTTCGATCCCAAGGTCAAACATGGACCACATGCCGATGGCATTGTGGGTTGTGCAAGTGCGAAACCTGCATATTCGGTTGCAAAACAAGTTAGTTAGTTGTCGCTCAACTAGTTTGCTTCGGGACAAGCTACGGCTTCATCTCAACCCGCCCAAACGGCGAGTGTACCTTTTGTGCAATCGTCGGACCAGAAGGGTAACCAGCAACCCGGACGGAATGGAAAAAAGGGTAAGAATAATAATCGAAAGGGTGGGATAGGAATGAGAATGCTTCCAATAATGACAAGAACGATCAAAATGCTGGTGGGGACAAGCAAGCGAAAAGTAAGGTTAAGTTCCCTTGCAAGCTATGTAAGGATGATCACCTCACTTAATTATGCCCTCGAATTGATGAAGCTTCGAGACTCTTAGCATAAGGCCCAGCTGTGCTAACGAACCCTTTAACGCATAACCAGAATATGAACTCAAAGTCCCAGGACCAATCTAGTGAGAATGATCCACCAGAGGCTAGTGCTCATGGGTGCATTAACATGGTCCATGCTGCTAAGGTTGTGACTCATGCGAAAGATTATGGATCATCACAACCCAACCCAGGCAAAGAACCTGATCCACCAGGAACCACTTTGCGCATTGAGAAACCTGCGGACAAACCTGAGGCTGCACCTCGCATTCCTAAGGGGGTACTTAAGCGCTCAGGGCATAATCCAAATGCCCGAGCCGCCCAGAATTATTCAGTTGTCGAGGATTTGGGCCATACTCCTTGTGCGATGTCTACATTGGAAGTGCTTCAGAGTTGTCCTTCGCAAAGGAAGGCTTTGCTTTCTGCTCTTGGTGTGAACGGTGATGATTCTTCCTCAGTGATCAAATTTGAAACCGCAGGTCATCAGCCTCGCTTGCCCTACTATGTGTCGCTTTTGGTACACGTAGAATGTCTTAATATGATCGTCAAGTGCACTGTGATTGACAAGGGTGCTGCTACATCTGTGATGTCTTTGTATTGTTGGAAGGGTCTTGGTTCTCCTGAGTTGTCGAAATCAGCGACTATGTCAACTGATTTTGATGGGAGATCTTTTAGGCTGCACGGCATTATTCCGTCCCTTAAAGTCCATTTGGGAGGGAAGACCATTGCGATAGAGGTTGAGGTGGTTGATGTGCCCCTCGACTACAATCTCTTGCTGGTTCGGAACTGGATGTATAGTATGCAAGTCGTTTCTTCTTCCATGTTTCGCGTTGTATGTTTTCTTCATAACGGGAAGATTGTAACGATTGATCAAATGGCATTCAAGTATTCCCTTGTTACTGCATCTTTGGGAACTTCGGTTCCAGTCGTTGAACACTCTCAGCCGGCAACTGGGAGTGTGGGTGTAGGCATGTATCCATCCCTCATGGGAAGCTTTAGTTGTCCTGCGCCGGTCCTCATGATAGGATCTTGTTCCAATAAGGCTTCGACTTCTACCACCTCAGTGTCTTTTCGCATGACTCATATGGAAGATCCTTGGATTCTTCCTACACTAAGTATTTCGAGTGAGCCTGTCGAGACCAATGTGCCGCTTCCTGCAACCATGATAGCTTATCAAGCCAATCTTATGAATGTTGTAGAGCCTTGTTCTTCTTCTTCGCGGATGGAAGAGGAAGACCCCTATGTGCTGCCCGCATGGGCAGTACAATCTTCTCATGCCAACGACTGCTTGGATACAGTTTTCCCTTCGGATGAAGGGATCATCGAGGCTATGTCGGGTGTTGAGCCGCCATGGGAGGAACTTCATCATAGATCATATTTCCTTCCACCGCTTGACCATTTGGAGCATGAGGATTATAGGGAGATTCTTAGTCAGAGAGTTGGTAGTCCCATGATTCCATTAAGATCTCCTGGTCAGATGGCTGATGGGAACATGGCGAACATATCTTCCACGATTTCTAGCAACATCTCTCGAAATCTTGGCACCATTAAGAATGTCTATATTGGGGCAGATTGTTCCCATGTTGATATTCTCGAATATACCGAGCTATTCAAGGAATTCCATAATATTTTTGCTTGGTCTTATGATGAGATGCCAGGTATTGACCCTCGGATTGTCGAACATGAAATTAAGACTTACCCCAACGCTAAGCCTGTTCGACAACGTTTACGCGCCGTGAATCCTAGGAAAGCACCCACCATTAAGGCAGAGATAGAGAAGCTGTTGAAAGCCGGTTTCATCTATCCCGTTCCCCTGACGGAGTGGGTTTCAAACCCCGTTCCGGTGGATAAGAATCAGGGAGTGATCCGAATATGCACTGATTTCCGCGATTTAAATCGTGCCTGTCCTAAGGATAACTTCCCCACACCATTTATAGATCAGATTTTGGATGAGTGTGCGGGTAGCGAGGTGTTCTCCTTTATGGACGTCTTTTTCGGGTATAATCAGATCCAGATTAAACCTGAGGACCAACACAAGACTGCATTTATTTGTCCTTGGGGAACATTTGCATATCGAAAGATGCCTTTCGGCCTTAAAAACGCCGAAGCTACATTTCAGCGGGCAATGACCTTGATTTTCCACGATCTCAAGTCTATTATTGAAGTATTTTTGGATGGCCTCGCTGCTCATTCTCGTATGAGAATGCGTCATTCATATCACTTGAGATTGGTCTTCGAAAGATGCCGGCACTATTCGGTTCGATTAAATCCTCATAAGTGCATCTTTTGCATGAAGTCAGGTCATTTATTAGGATTCATCATTTCAAAGGAGGGCATAAGATTTGATCCCTTAAAGGTTGAGGCAATACTTCAGTTGTCTCCCCCGAAGAATATTCGCCATCTTCAGTGTTTGCAAGGTATGGCAAAATTCTTACGAAGATTTGTGGTCAATTTTTCCAATTTGACTAGAGGCTTCATGCGTCTCTTGAAGAAGGATACTCCCTTTGAATGGGATGAGCGAGCCCAAGAGTCCTTCGATGCACTTAAGCGAGCCCTAGCATCGGCCCCGGTGATTAGTCCTCCGGATTATAGCCGTGGTTTCCTATTATATGTGGCCGCGTATTTAGAGACAATTGGTATGGTATTGGTTTAGGAGGATGAGGAGCTCTAGGAGCATGTCATATATTATCTGAGCTGAAACCTTATTGACGCAGAGATTTTTTATTCTTGTGTCGAGAAGCTTACTTTAGCGACCGTACATGCGGTTCAACTTTTGAGACATTATATTCTCCTTTGCTAGAACTCGGTTGTGGCCCATGTCAATCTGTTTCAGTTCATCCTCACACGAAGGATGATTGGGGGAAAGTATAATAAATGGATTGTCATTCTGCAAGAGTTCGATCTTGAATTTGTTTCGGCAAAGTCGAAGAAGTCGTTAATTTTTGCAGAGCTTATATCGGATTTCCCGAGCGAGGCCGAGGAGTCGGTTTGTGAAGATACGTTTGTCGATGAACACATCTTCTTAATCTCAACGTCTGACCCATGGTATGGAGATATCATAGTATATCTGCAAACATAGAGGAACCCTACTCACCTCTCGCGAGATGAACGATGACGATTACGTCACGTCTCTAAGAACTGCCTTATAGTGGACAATACTTTGTACCACCGTGGGGTAGATTCCATTTTACGACGTTGTTTAACTCATGAGGAGGCTGAGGTTGTGATGAATGATTTCCACGGAGGGGCATGTGGTGGTCATTTATCTGGGCTTTCTACAGCTCAAAATATTTTGAGAGCGGGTTATTTCTGGCCGTTGATATTTAAAGATTGTGTTGATGCGGTCAAGAGGTGCCACCCTTGCCAGGTGTTCGCACGGAATATGCGCTCGAAGCCTGCCTCGTTACATCCCATTATCACCACCAGTCCCTTCACCAAGTGGGGGCTCAATTTTATGGATTGCATCCCAGCTTCGGCTGGGGGGCACCATCATATTACAGTGGCTGTGGATTATTTCACGAAATGAGCTGAGGCAATTCCTACAGTAAAATTCGACGGTGAGACAGCCGCTCACTTCATATTCAACCAAATCATTACTCGGTTTGGGATTCCGAAAGAGCTTGTCACTGACCATGGCTCGCACTTTCAGAACCATATGATGGAAGAGTTGGCATCCAAGTTAGGGTATAAGCAAGAGCACTCCTCTTCTTACTACCCCCAAGCGAATGGACAGGTTGAAGCAGTGAATAAATCACTTAAGTCCATTCTCCAACGAACCATCGCACAGAGCAAGACGAATTGGCATATTATGTTATACCATACTTTGTGGGCATATCTAACCGTGGTTAAGACTGCCACTGGTTTTTCTCCATATCAGCTTGTGCATGGAGTGGAGTCAATATTGCCGGTTGAATGCGAGATTCCTTCATTGAAGTTAGCTGTGGAACTCTTACCAGACACTTCACCTTTGGAGGAGCGTTTGGTCCACCTCGAGCAACTTTATGAGCAGCGTCGAGATGCCTTGGTGGCTCTAGAGGTTAATAAACATCGCGTTAAGGTCCAATATGACAAGTCTGTCTGTCCAAGAGTTTTTAGTGAAGGAGACTTGGTCCTTTTGTGGGATCAATCGAAAGAACCCTTGGGGGCAGGGAAATTTAATCCCATGTGGCGTGGTCCTTACGTGGTCAAGCGTGTCTTAGAGAAGGGTGCCTATGAGTTAGTCGATTACGAAGGCACAGCTTTGGCAGAGCCTAGAAATGGGCTCTATCTCAAAAAATACTATGCATGATCTTTAGCCAAGGCTGCTTGTTGTATATTAGTGTACAGCTTTGCATAGTTAGGTCTTTTTCTTATCGTGATCGGGTTTGTGATTAGTTTCCATTTATTTTGGTAGATGTCAATGGAATCTTCCACCTACATAGGATTCGCGGATGGTGCAAGTCGTCACACTCAAAACTCAGCCTCTGCTGCTTGGTTGATTTATACTTTTATGGGTTAGGTACTGTCTTCAGGAGGTGTATGTCTATGGCCATCTTCCAACAATGTTGCTGAATATAGTGCCGTTATCGAGCTTCTACGGGTTGCTATTTCACATGGTGTTCTATCTCTTGAGGTACATCTTGATTCAGAGTTAGTAGTGTCACAGCTCAATGGTTTGTACCATGTTAGAGATCCGACGTTATTGAGAATATTTGTACATGTGAGATTGTTAGAACGGCAATTTGACAGTATAACATATATACACATTCCAAGAAATGATAATCAAGTTGTTGGCTCATATGCTAACTACGTGTTAGATTGGCATTTGTTTCATTCATAATAAATTAATCATAAACATTTTTACACATGTAAATAAATAAACCGATCACCATAAAACCTTTTTATATATATCAAAAATGTGGTAATACATAGTGTCAAATACAAAAGTGGAGCTTTCAAAGCTTCCATCATATAATACACGGTCGTACAAAACATATGCACTCCCAGGATTCTAATCCTGGCATGTTTCCCTCTGGAATCCCCTTATGTCAAGTTGTGAATGCATTATCATGAGCTTTGCCTGCCTTATTGAGCTTTATGCCGGCTCCCCTAACATTGCGTTTCAGCCATATAGCCCGAGCTTGTATCATGTCTAGCCATGCAGAGCCATTTTTATATCCTTCGCAGCTTGATTCCCTTTTTACCAGGAGGGGATTTTCCCCCGAGTGTCGATATCCTACACATGTATCCTTGCATTGAGCATAGGTATGCTCCACTGCTTGGAACTAGTTTTTTTTCCCTGATGACACTCGTCTCCTCCTAGTATGTAACTATAAAGCTAGTTTATTCTTTTTTCAAGCTTTTCAAATAACTGAAAAAGTCCAAAAAAATCAAAAAACCAAAAATCTGGACAAGGAAATATGTTATCTTTGGCAGCTATTGAGTCGTGTCGCCTTCGAACAGAGCACTGTATATCACATCCATTGGTTGGGTTATAGTTTGACTTAGGAGCTGTACTCATTTATCTGAGTTTATCTCCACCGACTGGTTAAGCTTCCAGTCCCTATGGAGCCTCTGTTGATGCCTCCTGTGTCACAAAGATGTCCCAGTTTGTATATCGAGTCTATGCTGCCTTCATTCAGTCACCATACGCCGTTATGCTCTTGTTCTAAGGAAGTTGAAACCTGTGTCGTCCATTCCTCAATTATCTTGACTTTGCATGTCGGCCATTCCCGGTACAGTTACTAGTTCATGCACTTTATGATTGAGTCCTTCCACATTAGACAGCTTTGCTGAGTACCTCGTGTTGGATGATGGGGGATGCCTTAATGCCCTCCTTCCAGCGGACTTCATCCCATCGAATTCAGATCATTTATTCTGGGATTGGAATCTAGAGTCCTTTTGAGTGCCTTGAGACTTGCAGTAATCAGTGGCAGGTTCTCTTGCCATCAACAGTTTCTTGGGAATACATCAATGTCCCCTGATCGATGGATTCTCTCAAGTGTTCGACCTCAACACATCTATTCACACTT
Source organism: Pseudotsuga menziesii (assembly GCA_001517045.1). NCBI lineage: Eukaryota > Viridiplantae > Streptophyta > Pinopsida > Pinales > Pinaceae > Pseudotsuga > Pseudotsuga menziesii. The sequence goes on from LPNX010635367.1 coordinate 112,617, forward strand.
GTTAGTTTGCACTCTAGTACCTTGATTCCCATTATCATTATCAGTGGGTAATCTCGCGTCTGTTAACGGTATACATCAATGACCGGTAATCAGACGATGGACTACTATGTTCGACCTCGACACCTCTATTCGCATAGTAGGACATGTACTCGTAGCAGTTTGTGTAGAATACCTTCCAAACTAGTGGCATCTCTTATATGCTACCTCCTTGATCGTGCCAGTGTTCATGAGATTTCAGCTCTCGTGACTTGATTCCAGTGTATGTCAAACATTTCTAGCCATTTTGGAGATCATGGTCCTTTGTATATCTTCATCATGGAGATTCTGATCTATGTATCTTGTACGTGGCGATGACCACATATGTGATATCATGTATTATGCCTATTCATGGCCATTGTACTCTTATGTATCCGAGACTGCTATATGTACTTGCAGTTATATGTAGAGTTGTATCATTGTACTATGTTGATTGGGTGGCTAGTCTTCCATTTGGGATCCTTCATCACTCCACTTCTGGGATGGACTTATAATGTATTTCGGCCATCGTATGACCCCTCTGATCTCACACATTAGGGGCATCTGTTATAGCAGATTTCACCACTCTAGGTGAATCACACTTTGTATGGCCTTCCCCTGTCCCGGTGCAGAATCTTTAGACCCCATGGACCATATTTTATCCTTTTATGTTTCCTTGATCATCCCTAAAACTATATAAAAAATGACATACGCGGCTTTTTACCCGATAACCGCGTACATACGTGGGTTTGACACCGATAACCACGTATGTCGGGATGTGTGCATAATCCAAATCCTTTTGGAGTTTTCCTTGACATGGATCCAACTCATTCGACTCTTGGCCCTCCATATGCCTTGAGATCGTTCGGATTCGACCCTTCATTATCCCTTGTGAAGCTATATAAGGAACCCCTTGGTACATTTAAGGCATATAGAGAGATTGAGAGCAACGAAACTATAATCCATTGTTGCTGGAATTTATGCTTGATTCTGCATCCCTTTGTCCCTTTGGAGCACTTTTGTGTTCTTCCCAAGCTTTGCTTTTGCTAGTGAGCTTGCTATCGTGAGATGGAGGATTGAGGTGGTGGAGGCCCAAGTGGGGGATTCAATTTCTTCGGTTCGCAGACGTGCCGTCAGAAGTTGTATCTATCTTGTAATCTCTGATTTATATTAATAAGAACTATCTTTTCCTGTCCAATGATGTGTATTTGATTGAATATTGTATCCATTGGAATATGTCAAATGCTTTTACATTATTGATTATATATGTTAGAATAGATCTAACACCATGATATATAGTATGCTTGTATTTTTTACTTGTTGTTGAGGAAGTATTATATCAATTCGAGCTGAAGATTGGAAAGCTCAATGGGGATCTACTTCAACCGTCCGGAATAAGGTACGAGGTCTGATCCTTTAGTGTTAGACATTTTATTTCTATTGCATATTGGGAAAGATTGATTTCTGGAGTCAAAGCTGTCTGTTGTGGTACCCCAAGCCATAGGAATTTCTCTCTGTAACATGGGGGGCACATTGTCCCATCCACTCCATACATAGGCCCATCGCCTTCGTATGTAGGAGTGCAGTTTGGGAACAATACCTCTTATGGGCAAAGTTTTCAAACCCTGATTTCGGCTCCATTTATGAGCTCTCCCTTTTCGTTATTTAGCGGAGGGATACCGGCTCCTGTCTTTCAGACCCCAGGTTCGACTTGGACGGCCCGAAATTCTTATACTGCACCTCCCACACACAATCCCGTGGCTTACAGATGGAATCTGTTTCAGAGTAATCTACCCACTTCGCAACCGGTGGCAGGGGGAAACCCCACTTTTACCTATGGGCATTCAGAGGCAGGTCCATCTAATCCCCAGGCTGGCACATTTAGTACCCCGGTTTGACCCAAACTTCTGTTCCTGGCAACCTTAAACTTGCCAGATTTGTCAAAATTGATGAATGACCCGGTGAGGCATGACCCCTCGTGGCCACCTGTTCCCACCAAATTGCCATCGAACATCCCTAAATTCGAGGGAAAAGTTGGTGAAGATCCTAGGGCTCAAGCCACCACATTCCATTTATGGTGTTCTTCGAATTCACTGAATGAAGATTCAGTTAGGTTGAGGTTGTTCCAGATAACCTTAACAGGTACCGCGGCAAAATGGTATATTGAATTGCCTTCTGCCTCTTTCAATAGTTTCTGGGACTTGGCTAGTGCATTTCTTAGTCACTTTCAGCTTCCTTTCCGATATGATTTCGGAACGGACTTTTTATCTACCTTCAGGCAAAACAAGGCTACCCACATCTCGGATCACATCCAAGAGTGGAGGAGGCGAAAGAGCCTTATAAAATCCATTATTCCTCCTGAGTTCCTTTTAGAGTGGTTCCTTAAATCCTTGTTGCCCTGCATATCTAAGGACATATCCACCTCAGGAGTCACGAATGAAGAAGAAGCCATTCTCAGGGCCCATCAATTGGATTTGATTTATTCACAATATGGGATCGTATATGAGATTATCCCTGAGGCACCGAGGCCTACGCACGATGCGGAGAAGCCTAAGCCTGGACCCCATGCCGATGGTGTGGTTGGGTCCGTTAACTCTCCCACCATAGAGTCTTTGGCTAAGCAACTTCATTAGTTGTCTGTCAAGTAGTCTATAGCAGAGGCAGCAAAGGATACCCCCTCCCCCCAGAGTGCAAATTTTTTTGCACAAACCTCTTAGAAGGGAAATCAGCAGCCCGGTGGGAAGAAAAAGAGAGGAAAGAAAGGAGAGGGAAACCAAAACAAGCAGAAGCCCGCGAACAATGCTGATGGGGGCAAGAAAGAAAAGAAGAAGGTTAAGTTCCCGTGTAAGTTGTGCCATGAGGACCACCTTACTCACCTTTGTCCCCTTATGGAACAAGCCTAGAAGCTGCTTAAAGCTCAACAACCGGCTGTCCTAAAGGATCCTTTTCCCCAAGGACAGAACTCAGCTTCAGCTTCTAATGTAGCAGGGGGCACTCAAAATGCCCCTGACCCAAACTATATCAACATGGTTCGATCTTTGACTTTTTTACAGATGAGGAATAAAAATTATGAGAAAGAGACTTCTAAGAAGGGTAAAGCTGTAGGTGAAACTTCTAACCCTCTCATGATAGAGAAACTTGCTGAAACTATGCCGAAGATACTGAAAGGTGTCTTCAAGAAGACCTTGCATAACCCTAATTCTAGGGCTACTTCAAACTACTCCATTGTTGAAGATTTAGCTCAAACCCCGTGTGCAATGTCAGCTTTAGAGGTGTTACAGAGTTGTCCTGCCCAGTGGGATGCCCTCTTAGCAGCTTTAGGCAGCATGGACTCATCGAGTCTCATGGTGAAATTTCATTTGTCTGATGTTAAAATTCGCCTACCTTACCATGTAGCCTTATCAATAGATGTCATCCATGGTGGAAATACCATTGGAAGGGCAGTTGTTGATGAGGGTGCTTCTACATGTGTTATGTCCTTGACCTGTTGGAAAGCTCTCAGATCCCCAGAGCTGGTCCCGTCAAACACTCTGCTTACTGCTTTTGATGGAAGGTCCTTCCGTCCACATGGTATCTTGCCGGATTTTGAAATTAAGTTGGTAGGCAAAGCAGTGTCTGTTGAGGTAGAAGTGATTGATGCTCCTTTGGACTATAATCTGCTTATGGGAAGAAACTGGACTTATGCGATGTTCGTTATTGCGTCGGTCATATTTCGTGTAGTGGTTTTTCCACATGAGGGCAAGTTGGTTACTATTGACCAACTTGATTTTACCCGAAAATGTCGTTTAGATTCTAATGAGTCCGCAGTGCCATTGGTTGATCAGGTCAAACCTGTTGCACAAAGCTTGGGGGCTAGAATGTACACATCACTGATGGGCACATTTGATCTTCCAGCCCCAATTAATTATATTGGTTCTACTAGTGTGGGGAGGTCCATAGCTACGGTTGTTGATAGGACTGATTCTTGGGTTCTCCCGTCCCCCCACGAACCAGAAGTGTCCTTATCAGCAGTGGAGGTAGCTTATCAAGCTATCACTCAAGCCACTGTTGATCCTATCCCAGATCCTCTAACAGTCTTGGAAGATCTGGAAGAGGTTTATTTTCCCGCATGGGCGGAAAAACTCTTTGCACTCTATCGATTGCTTAGACATGGTCTTACCTTCTGATGAAGCCATTCTGGAAGCCATGAGTGGATGTGGTAATATTTGTGAGGATATTCATCATCGATACTATTTTCTTCCAGAACTAAGCAGAATAGAAAATCAAGAGTTTCGTTTGAGACTGTCCGAAGATGTTGATATACCTATCTATCCCTTGCCCAGGGAAGGAATTTTTGCCAACGGGAATATGGAAAATATTTCCACCACCATACCTATTAACATCTTTGTAAACCCCGATGTCGTGGAAAACATATACATAGGTGCAAATTGCTCTCCTGAAGAGATTGCTATCTATACTGCCCTGTTTAAGGAATTCTGCGATGTCTTTGCCTGGTCATATGAGGAGATGCCAGGCATAGATCCATCGATTGTTGAACACGAAATCTGAACATATCCTGATGCCAAACCGATTCGACAAAATTTAAGACCTGTTAACCCGCACAAAGCGGCAACTGTGAAGGCTGAAGTTGAAAAGATGTTGAAGGCTGGATTTATCTATCCCATCACTTTGACAGAATGGGTATCCAACCCTGTTCTTGTTGATAAGAAGCAAGGGACTATCCACGTTTGTACTGACTTTAGAGACCTAAATAAAGCCTGTCCTAAGGACAACTATCCCATACCATTTATAGACCAGATTATAGATGCTTGTGCGGGAAGTGAGGTTTTCTCATTTATGGACGGTTTCTCCGGATACAATCAAATTCAAATAAAACCGGAAGACCAACATAAAACTGCTTTCATTTGTCCTTGGGGTCCCTTGACATATAAGAAAATGCCCTTTGGATTGAAAAATGCTTGGGCAACCTTTCAACGGGCTATGAACTTTGACTTCCATGATATTAAAGCCATTGTTGAACCATACCTTGATGATCTGCCTGCACATTCTCGTAAGAGGATTCAACATCCAGTTCATTTACGGTTGATATTTGAGAGATGCAGACATTATAAAAATCCACTTGAATCCCCACAAGTGTGTATTCTGTTTCAAGTCAGGAAGATTGCTTGGGTTCATTGTCTCTAGTAGAGGCATCCAAGTTGATCCATTGAAAGTTGAGGCTATCATAAATTTGCCTCCTCCTCGTTCTATCAGGAAACTTCAAAGCCTGCAAGGAAAGTCTAATTTTCTTTGTCGTTTTATTGTAAACTATGCCAAGATTACTAAAGGTTTCATGCGCTTGATCAAACAAAACACCCCATTTGTTTGGGATGAAACTGCACAACTTACTTTCGAGGCATTGAAAAAAGCTTTGTTGTCGGCACCCTTGTTGCACCCACCAGACTATTCTAGGGATTTTATATTATATCTGGCCGCGTCTGAGTCGACCATTGGGGTAGTACTAGTCCAGGAGGATGATAATATTGTAGAGCATGTCATTTATTATCTTAGTCATGCTTTGGCTGGACCTGAACTTAAATACTCCCATGTTGAGAAATTAGCCTTAGCAGCTGTTTATGCTGTTCAGAGGTTATGTCACTACATTTTATTGAGGACCACAACAGTAGTGGCAGATGTCAATCCGTTTCAATACGTTTTATCCCAACAGATTGTTGGGGGGGAATTTAACAAATGGATAGTCATTCTTCAAGAGTTTGACTTGGATTTTCAGTTCGCTAAGTCTAATAAGTCCTTAGTTTTTACTGAACTTATAGCAGAATTTCCTACTGAAGAAGATGTAGCCGTTGAACATGACTCATTCCCAGATGAGCACATCTTCTTGATATCCACCTTTGATCCTTGGTATGGGGATATTCGTATATATCTCCAGAATTTGAAGTATCCTGCAGCTTCCTCAAGGGAGGAACGACGTAAATTACGCCTTCAAGCCAAGAAATACCTCATTATAGGAGATACATTATATCGACAAGTGGTAGATTCCATTTTGAACCGTTGCCTTACCCATGAGGAAGCAGAGATTGTCCTGAATGATTCCCATAGCGGAGCATGTGGGGGTCATTTATCTGGGTTAGCAACGACCCAGAAGATACTACGTGCCGGTTATTTCTGGCCCAAAATTTTCAAAGATTGTGTGGAAGCAGTGAAGCGCTGTCATCCGTGTCTGCTTTAAACTAGGAAAATGCGGTCACATCCTGCTCTGTTATTTCCCGTTGTCTTGGTAAGCCCCTTCATGAAATGGGGGATTGATTACGTGACATGCAACCCATCCTCGGCTGGGGGGCATAAATACATCATTGTCGCTGTTGACTATTTTACAAAATGGGCAGAGGCAATGCCTACTTTTAAAGCCGATGGGGAAACAATAGCTTTCTTCGTATTCAATCAGATTATAGCACGGTTTGGTATACCCAAAGTGATTGTCACTAACCATGGCAGTCATTTTCAAAATAACATGATGACGGAACTGACCACTATGCTCGAATTCAGACAAGAACATTCATCTTCGTACTATCCGTAAGCAAATGGTCAGGTTGAGGCGGTCAACAAAACTTTAAAGACTATCCTTAAATGTACAATTGATGTAGCCCATTCTAACTGGCACATCATGCTATATCCTGCTCTTTGGGCCTACCGAACTAATGTAAAAACTGCTACAGCTTTCTCCCCTTTCCAACTCGTTCATGGAGTGGAATCAGTTACTCCGATTGAGTGTGAAATCCCATCTCTAAAAATAGCTATTCATGTGTTACCTGATACGACTGAGCTTGAGGAACGTCTGGTACATTTAGAACACCTTGATGAACAACGTAGAGATGCGCTAACTGCTAATCAAGCTCATAAAAATAGGTTCAAAACTCAATATGATAAATTGGTCAAACCTCGGGTTTTCTCTGAGGGAGAACTTGTCTTGCTTTGGGACCAAGACAAAGAACCCCTGGGGGCAGGAAAATTCAAGGCCATGTGGTTAGGACCTTATGTTGTATCAAATTTTTTGAAGAAGGGCGCATATGAGTTGATTGATTTTGATGGGAACAAGCTGTCTGAGCCTAGAAATGGGCTCTACCTGAAAAAGTACTATGCTTAAGCTTATCACTTTTTCTTGTACTTTTATTGTATGTTTTTTATGTACATTAAGTTGTCGGTTTTGTTTTTTATACTATATGTTGGTTGTTGCAGATGTCTTCTGAAACGTATATAGGGTTCGTTGATGGCGCCAGCCATCACACTTGTAACCTAGCTTCAGAAGCGTGGGTTATTTACTCCCCTTCAGGACAACTAGTCTCCGCTAGAGGCGCTTGCTTAGGTCCTGCTTCTAATAACGTTGCTGAGTATAGGGCTGTAAATGAGCTCCTATGGGATGCTTTGTCACGTGGTATCACCCAGCTTGAAGTCCGCCTAGACTCTCAGCTGGTGGTTTCCCAGCTCAATTGAGCTTATCAGGTACGAAATCCTATTCTATTACGTCAGTTCATGCAAATTCAGTTATTGGAAAGAAATTTTGAAGTTATTATATTCAATCACATTCCACAAAATCAGAATTCATTGACTGATGCATATGCTAATTACATTTTAGATTGGCATCTAACACACATTTTATAAAGATATACAGCAAACATATAAAAAACATTTGTAAATAAACCAACAACAATATATATATATATATATATATATATATATATATATATGTAAAATATCTGTCCATAGATAGGTCGAGTCTGATCCTGGGATCCCGTCATAATGGTATAATATACAAAAATATACAAAAATGTGGATCTCCCCATCTGCTCAGCCTCGGCTGACGTGGAGATCGAACTGGTAGAGGTATGGAGGGGCTCAACCCTGGTACTCTCGAAGAAGAAGAAGGCAACCAATATGCTCGCATAACCAAAGTTCTTTCACCTTCCTCTCTTGCAATTGGACAGCTGTCTTTTCATGATAGGGACAACTCTCGAACACCAATCATAGAGAGCACCACGAAAACAATCCATTGCTAGCCTCATTTGGTTCCGTGTAGCCAAATGTAATGAGGAGGATCCTGAAATCCTCACGATGGTGCTCGCAAGTGCCTGTAGAGTAAAGTCACAGATATGTACATGTTGCAGCTGCAACATTTTTCCCAAATTCCAAAAAAATTGGGACCCTCCTTTTGTTTGGATTAGTTATTTTTCCTTGAGTTAATTCAATGATTTTCCAGAAAGAATTTCTAAGTTTTGGGATTGATCTACCAATTGTTTTGATTCCTCCTCTGATGCTTGAAGCAATCTAATGTTTGATCAAACTTTATCGCTTCCTTTGGATGCATTTTCAGCTTGTTTGAATCAGAAATTTGCTTGGTTAAAGCTTCCGCCGTTGTGGCAAAATAGCGAGCCTTGACTTCAAATTTTCTTTCCGATACGTTGGTTTTAATCGGCTGAATCTATAGCTGAATCGGAAGGTATTTTATTTCCCTCCCGCCGTTACGGATGGATAATCGGTATTGACTCCGACTTCCTTTCCGATTTGTTTGTTTTCACATCGGTTGCTTTTGTGTTTTGGCATCGAAACTTATATCACTTCTCCTTCCGCCGTTGCGGATGGAAAATCGCAATTTCTCCCGATGACTGTTTGGTTTTGCTCCCACTTCGTTGTTTTTGTCGGCCCCGTAAGTCTCGGGCTTCCGCCGTTGCGGCGGCGAAATGATTTTCCTTTTTTGGACGTCTAGTCGTTTTGAATCCCGCCGTTGCGGCAAAATAATCAGACTTGGCTTCTAAGTTTTCTCCGACACATTTTCTCAAATCGGCCAATCTTTTGGTTTACATCGGAAGGATTCCGTCGTTGCGGCTCCCAAAGCGACTTAGCACCCGAAGCATAAAGCGCTCCGACTGCCGATGCATATTGGTCTTTTGATCGCTTTCCTGTATCTTTTATTCTCCCGCCGTTGCGGCTAGGAAATCCGTTCAGCTTCCGATGTAAAAGCCTTCCGACTTCCGATTGAGAGTTTTCCCGCCCGCGGGTCGCGTATCTTTAACCTTTCCTTTTCCGCTATTGCGGCTAGGAAAGCCTTTTCGCGTCCGATGTCGATATCCTTCCGACTTCCGACTAAAGTTTTTTCCTGCCCGCATCGCGTGTCTTTAGCCCGTGTCTCTTCCACCGTTGCGGCTGGGAAAGTCATTCAGCTTCCGATGTAAAAGCCTTCCGACTTCCGATTTAGAACTTTCCCGCTCGAGGCTTATTCAAAACTCTTCCGTTTGTTAAACTTCTCAGATTAAGGGATGTGCCTGGCCATTTTCTTGTGGATTAGCCATTTCAGGTGGTTTAAGTTAATGTTTTAAAATGCCATTCCAACTAATGACGCACAGTAATTGATTGCAGGTAGAACTCAAGGGACTGTTGGGGCGACCATGGTGTGAAGGTGTAGCTTGACAGTTTTGTAAAAAATCAAATCGAAACCGGCAGGGTCGCAAGGGAGACAAGCGAAGGAAAAGACAAAATCGAAAGCAACAAAATACGCAGATCTGAAAAGTCCGTCAGTTACTCAGCTGATAATGAGCTTGCGCAGAAAAGATGAAAAGGAGGAATATGAAACGCTCGAAGAACCAAAGAGTCACACGTTTGGGGGAGGGAACCCAAGTGGTCTACTGATTTTGTTTAAATATTTGAAAGTTAGAAGTTACTATGGACTTTTTCCCAGTTAGATTTGTGAAGACATATTGTAAGAAGAACTATTTCCTTTTGCAATAGATAATTACAGTTTGCCTGTTGGAGAAAGCTTGGTGGAATATTCAAATGTTGTGCTATGGATTTGTTGAAGAGGAACTATTTCGTTTTCAGCTTTGTGTCCATTAAATTTGAGACCGTTCTAACTCTTTGAACCTATGTTCTTGTATGAATGTTCTCTGGTTTATTTTATGAATATTTCCACTATGAGTAATGAATGCTGTTCATAAACAATTGGCTATCTGGTTGTTCAAATATCTTTTAATGTTCATGCGTTTTGAAAGAAGTATCAACTATCTGTGATTTTTCATAATGCATGTACAAATTACATTACTCGTTAATAAATGATAACTTTTCTCCTTAGGGATAGGTTAGGTAGTTAGTTGTAATTTCTTGCTGTGTGTGATTTAGATGTGAGAGAGTTTAAGACGAGAGGTAAGAACCTGCGCATCACATTGTGACCGCTCCTCGTATTCTACGTCAATCTGCATGTTAAATAGGCACTTGCATATCATACTTAAGTCAAAAAATACAAAAATATACACGGTGGACCGGGCCACAACCGGTAAAACCTTTTGTTTTTGTTACTTGACCTACGGTATCCGGACCGCAAACCGGACGGATTCCCTACACCAAACAGTCATGGGCTAGTTGGGAACGTTGACTGGGGGGAATCCCTTTCTGTTGTTTCCTGCAAATTTCCAGGCCTCAACAGTTCTGGCGCTAGAAGGAGGGCCGCCAGTGTATGGCTGGCCATGAAAACTTTTTTCCCAAGATTACCCCACCAGTAGATGTTTTGAAGCTTGTAACCTAACCCAAGTACTTACAGGTTTTGATTCTACCTTTGAAGCAAGTAAGCTTGGTTTCACCTTACATTGCTTTTTGCTCAGACTCTTGTTTTTATACCTGTGCCTATGGCTGGCATAAATGTAAATCATCCCAACCCTCTACCGGCATGGAGAGCTAGATCACCTTTGAACCTCACGCCTCCTTTGCATGACCTACCTCAAGCTTTTGATAAGCTGTTGCCTAAGTTTGACCCCGAGGAAAGGATTGCTGTAGATGACCACTTGCAAAGTTTCTATTTGGCAGTAGAAGGGTTAAAGGCTGCGGAGTATGAAGATGTTGTCTGTAGATTATTCCCTCACACCTTGAAAGGGGCAGCTGCTTCCTGGTATTTCGGTTTGCCGGTAAACTCTATTCCTGATTGGGACACTTTCGAAAGAATGTTCAGAAGGAAGTACACAGCCCAAAAGACACATGCATCACTAATGAAAGGTCTTGGTTTGTTAAGAAAAGAGAAGAATGAGAAGGTACATAGTTTCACTCAAAGATTTTCAACATACCTAAAGAACTTTTCTGAAGCTGACAGACCCTCTGACAAGGTCTTAATTGAATATTTCACCTCCGCCCTAGGACCTGAATTAGCTATGTTTGCCAAAATGAAAACCAAGCCTACGTTGGTAGAGACTTATGAAGAAGCATAAAAGGTAGAGGCTGAAAAGGAAAGTATAGAAGACTATCTTGATCAACTAAGAGAAAAGACCATCGAGAGAAGAACATTATTGTTATCTAAACCTCAAGCTGAACAATCACATGATTATTAGGGAATGCTGAAAATGATGCAGAATATATCCAACAGAATAATAGATCTGGAGAAAGGGAGGGAAGCTCAGAAAAATTACAAACCCTGCTACCAAAAAAGAGAGGATAGCAACCAATGGAAAATACCTCCACCAAATTTACCATCAATAATGATAACAGAAGTAGGGGGGGATAATTTCTGCACTTTTCACCAACAACCTCATTCTGAAAAGAAGTGTCCTCAATGGTTAAACTCGATGACATTGGTGATGAATAAGCTGCTGGACTCTAAATTGACTAAAGACAGTGGTAAGGAAGAAGAGAAAAACCAGACCATAGAGATACAAGATGATGATACCGTGTTCTTATGGAATGGTAGCTTGCTTTTCAACACAGAAGAGAATGCTTTTAAATCTGTATGTACACCAATAGCAACAAAAGATACGGACCTAGCAATTAAAGACAAGGAAATAATTTCGAAGATTAAAAAATTGCAGGAAACGGTCAAGAGACAGATTGATGTAAATATTAAAGATAAAACACCTAAAGTCACCACTGTCAACCAGGAAACCGAGCCAATCAGTGAGCCTGTCAAACTTGTGGAAGAACAGGCAGGTGTTAATGAGGGAAACACTAAAGAAACTGAAGAATTTAAAGAGGATATACCCACTCAAAACCAACTAGGACAAGAAGACATAGGACCAGGTTGGGAAGAAAAAGCTGAAACCCCGCCTTTTCTTTTGACCCTAGAAATGCTGAATCATAATGTTCATAATTGCTTGGTAGATTCTGGATCAGCGGTGAATGTTATGCCACTGGAGGTTTGCAAAACGATTAATGGACAGCCAGAATCCACAGCCTGGGAAGTAACACAATTAGATAGCACAGGAGTCAAAGTAGTGGGAGAAATGAAAAATGTTCTCATTCGCTTTTCTGCAAACAACAAGATATGCCAATTTGTTGACATTATGGTGGCAGACATACCAGGTGGATATGGGCTTATTCTCAACCGATATTGGCCTGCCAGATTAAAAGGTTATTTTGCTTCAGACTGGTCTCATTTATGGTTGCCTCTTAAGGGTACCCCTAATCGGATTAAAATTTTGAGAGAGCCTTACATGAAGCATACCGTCACCAGGCTGGGAGAGGGAAATGAATCTGTTAATTCTGTCTTGGGAAATTATCTAACCGAGCTTAAGCTAAGACATCATACAGAAAGAAAGGCCAGTTCTAAGATTAACTATCAACCTGAGCTCCTTCAACTTCCTCAGGCTGATGAAGATGAATGTAGACTAGTAGATATGGTCTCAATTTCAAAAATGGTACACTTAGACCATGGATAGATTTTTTACCTTCACCACAGCCTAGCCCTTTAACTCGTTTGATTGAATATTTTTAAGGGCAAGCACACATTTTGTTTTCTTTTCTTTTTGCCTTGTACATAAATAATGTTGTTTTTCTTTAATGCTTTGATGTTGTTTTCTTTTTTATTATTTGATTTGATGTTGTTTTCTTTTGATTTAAATGCTTTGTTACTAGTTCTTTTTATTTTTGAATAAAGAGGCAAACTTTTGGTTGCAATGGAAACATCAGGGTTCTTAATTAACTGAAATCTTGAGCAAAAGACTATGCTTTGAAACATAGAATGTCTTCTAGTAGCAGTGTTCCTAATTGGCCCTGCATTCATTAAAGTCCTACTTAACCCCTGTAAATAACTCAGAAGTAAAAATGGTCTGGAATACTATTTCGAGGCTCCATCCATTTCGCATCTTAAATGTCCAAGGGGGTGACAGCAAAAGACCCATGGAAAGGAAGCAGGGTAAACGGTATATCATATATAAATGATCCCATGCCATGATTTCAGAAAAGTTAAAAGCTATCAAGAGGCAAAACTCCTTAAAAAGAAACAATACATATCAAAGCAAAGCTTAAAAAGCATGAATCTCAAAATTTCCAAAGTTCCTCTCCGTCCGTGAGATGAAAAACCAATTCTTCTCTCACACAAAAGGACACTATGGATAGAGGAGCCTGAATAAAATTCATAAAGAAAGGCAGATGGAGGACTCAAAAGAACTAAAAGTTCAATTAGCACAAAAGTACAGTTGGCATGGGAATGAGGAACAAAAGGACAGTGCTGTTTACTATCTGTTACAATCATGTGGTGTCAAAGCTAGAAACTACCTAAGGAAGGGAAAAACAAATATCACTTATCAGGCCTCAAAAGAGTTATTTAGACTTGCAATATTTCTGATGTTACCATTCCCCAAAGAATGAACTTCTTCTTAATGATCTAAATGCATGATTTTTCCTGCTTAGGGATACAAACATCTAGAAGATTTCAGCTTTCATCTAGACGGTCTTGAACTGGGAAAGATTTAATTAAGAAATCCGGGGTTCACCAAGTAGTCACCAATTGTTGCAGCTGCAAAAATTTTCCCAAATTCCAAAAAATTTGGGACCCTCCTTTTGTTTGGATTAGTTCTTTTTCCTTGAGTTAATTCAATGATTTTCCAGAAAGAATTTCTAAGTGCTGGGATTGATCTACCAATTGTTTTGATTCCTCCTCTGATGCTTGAAGCAATCTAATGTTTGATCAGACTTTATCGCTGCCTTTGGATGCATTTTCATCTTGTTCGAATCGGAAATTTGTTTGGTTAAAGCTTCCGCCGTTGCGGAAAAATAGCAAGTCTTGACTTCAAATTTTCTTTTCGATACGTTGGTTTTAATCGGCAGAATCTATGGATGAATCGGAAGGTATTTGCTTTCCCTCCCACCGTTATGGATGGATAATCAGTATTGACTTCAACTTCCTTTCCGATTTGTTTGTTTTCACATCGGCTTCTTTTGTGTTTTGGCATCGGAACTTATATCACTTCTCCTTCCTCCGTTGCGGACGACAAATTGCAATTTCTCCCGATCACTGTTTGGTTTTTCTCCCGCTTCGTTGTTTTTACCGGCCCCGTAAGTCTCGGGCTTCCGCCGTTGCAGCGGCGAAATGATTTTCCTTTTCCGGATGTCTAATCGTTTTGAATCCCACCGTTGCGGAAAAATAATCAGACTTGGCTTCTAAGTTTTCTCCGACACATTTTCTCAAATCGGCCGATCTTTTGGTTTACATCGGAAGGATTTGTTATTTCCTTTTCCGCCGTTGCGGCTCCCAAAGCGGCTTAGCACCCAAAGCATAAAGCGCTCCGACTGTCGATGTGTATTGGTCTTTTGATCGCTTGCCTGTATCTTTTCTTCTTCCACCGTTGAGGCTAGGAAAGCTGTTCAGCTTCCGATGTAAAAGCCTTCCGACTTTCGATTGAGAGTTTTCCCGCCCGTGGGTCATGTATCTTTAACCTTTCCTTTTCCTCCGTTGCGGCTAGGAAATCCTTTTTGCGTCCGATGTCGATATCCTTCCGACTTCCGACTAAAGTTTTTTCCCGCCCGCGTTGCATGTCTTTAGCCCGTGTCTCTTCCGCCGTTGCGGCTGGGAAAGTCATTCAGCTTCCGATGTAAAAGCCTTCCGACTTCCGATTTAGAACTTTCCCACTCGAGGCTTAGTCAAAACTCTTCCATTTGTTAAACTTCTCAGATTAAGGGATGTGCTTGGTCGTTTTCTTGTGGATTAGCCATTTCAAGTGGTTTAAGTTAATGTTTTAAAATGCTATTCCAACTAATGACGCACAGTAATTGATTGCAGGTAGAACTCAAGGGACTGTTGGGGCGACCACGATGTGAAGGCGTAGCTTGACAGTTTTGTAAAAAATCAAATCGAAACCGGTAGGGTCGCAAGGGAGACAAGCGAAGGAAAAGACAAAATTGAAAGCAACAAAATACGCAGATCTGAAAAGTCCATCAGTTACTCAGCTGATAATGAGCTTGCGCAGAAAAGATGAAAAGGAGGAAATGAAACGCTCAAAGAACCGAAGAGTCACACATTTGGGGGGGGAACCCAAGTGGTCTACTGATTTTGTTTAAATATTTGAAAGTTAGAAGTTACTAGGGACTTTTTCCAGTTAGATTTGTGAAGACATATTGTAAGAAGAACTATTTCCTTTTGCATTAGATAATTACAGTTTGTCTGTTGGAGAAAGCTTGGTGGAATATTCAAATGTTGTGCTATGGATTTGTTGAAGAGGAACTATTTTTTTTTCAGCTTTGTGTCCATTAACTGTGAGACCGTTCTAACTCTTTGAACCTATGTTCTTGTATGAATGTTCTCTGGTTTATTTTATGAAGATTTCCACTATGAGTAATGAATGCTGTTCATAAACAATTGGCTATCTAGTTGTTCAAATATCTTTTAATGTTCATGCGTTTTGAAAGAAGTATCAGCTATCTGTGATTTTTCATAATGCATGTACAAATTACATTACTCGTTAATGAATGATAACTTTGCTCCCCAGGGATAGGTTAGGTAGTTAGTTGTAATTTCTTGCTGTGTGTGATTTAGATGCGAGAGAGTTTAAGATGAGAGGTAAGAACCTGTGCATCACATTGTGACCTCTCCTCGTATAAAACGTCAATCTACATGTTAAATAGGCACTTGCATATCATACTTAAGTCAAAAAATACAAAAATATACATGGTGGACTGGGCCGCAACTGGTAAAACCTTTTGTTTTTGTTGCTTGACCTACGGTATCCGGATCGCAAACCGGACGGATTCCCTACACCAAACAGTCACAGGCTAGTTGGGAACGTTGACTGGGGAGAATCCCTTTCTGTTGTTGCCTGCGAATTTCCAGGCCTCAATAGTAGAATAGGGACACAGCTCCCTCTCTTTTGGGTATCTGGTGTGCAAAACACATCTATGTAGTTCTGGACACTTAAAGGGTCACCGCCCCTGCCGGTGCCCTCTAAGTTGACTGGTGCTCCTCGTCGTGACAGACCAGTAATGAAATACATGTCCTTAGTAGTAATCTCCAAGGTCTCACCCTGTAGGTCAAACATCCCCAAATCGTGATCCCAATATTTTATCATGAACTCCAATAGGCGGACATTGGCCCGCATGGGTGATGTGCAAAAGAACTTTAATAGCCCACTTGTTCACAATGCATGTATAGTGGGCGCACTTTGGAGTGCTTCTTGGTCCATTGTTTCATGTTCCCGTTCCCTCCATTCCAACACCATCTTCACACCTAGCAACACAAGTAATTTGATTCATTAATCTCATTTAAAATTTTAAAATTTTGAACTATAATTAACTTTTTCATCCTTCACGCAGTACACGCGACTGTCTAGTTAGACATGTCACGTACTATACGCGAATGTCTCTAAAGGAAACCCACGTACAAAACGCGTGTACGTGGGTTTTTATGCTGTGAACCCGCATACGCGTAGTGACATGATTTAGGATACTTTAATTATGAAATTTGGACTCAAAATTGATAATTGCTAGGATCAAATTGAAGAGCTTGGGGTGTAGGCTTACCTGCAACTTGCAGAATTTGATTTCATCTGCTAGATTGCCCACAACGATCGAACAAAGGTAGAGGTCAAAACTTGCTTCTTATGGCTAAAAATTCCAAATGGTGAGTTTTGTTTTGATTTTCAACTATTTATAGAAATTTTATTTCTCCAAGTGGGTTTTTTCCTATAGTTTGAAAATCTATTCAACTAATACCATATTTCTTTTTGCTTTGAAACATGTTTTTCATCATTATAAAGTGTTTTTTGCTCCAATAAGGTGGCTTTGTCATTTCTAATGCATTTTTGGCATCTATATTCAATCCACATTAACCTTAACAATTAACATTTTTCCACGGACTATGGTATTATAAACCATTAGTTCCCTGTTTTTACCATTGTTCTTCCGTGGATAGGACCCTTTTTCATGAGTATCTTTCTTCCAAGCCTATGTTGTTCTTTGATGCTCATGTCGCAACTGTTTCAGGTATAGGGGTATCCTTATAGCTATTTTTCACGCCAATTAGAGCTTCTTTGGAATCTCTTTTTACAAGCTATCCCTTTATAGGACTCCCCGCCCTTATGGAGTTTCTTTAGGCCCAGGTCTGACTCCTTCAAAACAGACTTGACTATCGAGTTAACTTGTCCGTTCAAGCTCATTAAGAATATGTGAAAGGGCATCCGCATCGGTGGTAGGTTATCTCTTTCTCGGACCATGCGGAATAATACGAGAAAGGATCCCTCTCTTTTCTTTTTGAATTGAGAAGAGTATTCTCAGGCATAGGTTTATCACTTTTTCGGACCTGAGGGACTAACTTTACGGAAAAGGAACGCCCGGTTTGAGCTTAGTTTTCTCTTTTTCATGCTCTAGACCTAAACATGAAAAATATTCCGAGTGTACTTTGTGTCTTTGTCATGCTCGTTAAACACTTAAGAACAAAGCAACGAGTTTATTGTTGTAAGCCCCATTTCTCGTAATCAAATGGATCTTTCCGAGTGATCTTGCTTTCCTTCACACTCGTAAAACTCAAGCTATTTCATGCTGTTTTGGAAGGAGCATTGGGTAGGTGGTAATTTAACCTTTTTCGGACCTCCCTGACTAAGTACAAAAAAGGTTCACCTTTTCTTCTACGGAAGTTAAGAGATTTCTTCTGTGGTATGTTTTATACTTTTCCGGCCTTAGGAGACTAAATTGGATGAAAAAGGACCCCCCCTGGAGTCTTCTTTGGAGTTTTCAGACTCTCTAAATGTGAAAACACCCACTGAGCATGTACTAGTTCAGGCTCATTAAATCCATGAATCAGTGACACTATCAAGCATTATTTTCTCTTCTCTTCAAGCTTGTCAAAAAATGAAGAGGGATCGGAGTTGACTTTCCTGGACTCGTTAAAATTTAACAAGGAAGGTAAGGAAGAAGTTTCTCTTGTTTTCAGTAGTGGCAGCATGTCCTCCTTGAACATAGCACTCTTTGTTTTTTTCGATACCCATGTCTTAGTGATCACTTTCCGTTCAGCTATTACTTTGAGTTTCCTACTCCTCCTCTTGTCCGTTATACCTAGGGAATCTGATCATGTCTCCTACATGACAGATAAGTTTAGTTGTTCCATTTATAAGTTACTAGCTGCCTTGGGTTATCTTTGTGTCATGCTCATTGTTCAAGGACTTCACCCAATGTTTGATCTATATCTTGATCCCATCATTGTTATATTTGTTATCTATTGTGTCTCCCTTCTTTTACCCAGTTCCTAGTCACTCTTGTGATCCGTTGGAGGATCTATTGCCTTCCTTATCACGGCATGGTTTCGTTTCAGTACTTCCTGATGACGAAGACCTAGAGTTTTGACGATCGTACCTTAGGATTCACTTTCATCATTAGTGAATTCCTTTGCTTCAGTTGTCAATTATCACCTATTGATTGAAAAACTGTTGAATCCTTTCCATGTTCGACTTCAGCTTACCTTTATTCACATGCCTTGGATTGTACTGGTTCTTTGGGATCATTTATGAAGACCTTAGTTCCTCATCTATGGACTAAGTTGTGCAAGATTATGTTCTATTCATGTACACAGCTTCGAGATCTTTGAAGACTCATCATGATTATTGTGGCTTCGATCCACCTTTGTAATATACGTGGTTTAATACCCGTATCATATGACGTACTCAAATATTGTAAAGGAGATAGTGTTCCAGTAAATTGAACATAGCATCCTCAGATATGACTTTGTATATGACATTATTATGTATTTGTTTCAGGTACTACCTCTGCTCCATTGGATTTCTGAGTTCTCCAAAGATAAAGATTATAATGTATTTCGGCCATCACTTCCCTCTGAACTCACACATTATGGGGCATCTATTATCCACCTGAATGGCACTTCTCCGTCCGAGTGCCAACATTCCTCATGTTGGCACACAAAAGGACATTTATGGATTGAAGGTTGCCTAAAACACTATAGATGGGCATATTATGAATTACATTTATCATCCATCCAGCTGGTTATTTTTACCTTAGAATATGTCAAGTGTTGTACGCACCTCTTCTTATATGCAACTCGCGTACATACACGCCTTTTATTAAAGCATGTCGCGTGTTGTACGCGAGTATCGGTAAATGCATCTCGCGTACAAATTTGTACGCAGGTTCCCCTTATAGCAACTCACGTGTCATATGCGAGTTGCCAGTTTTAATACCCATGTACACCTTCTTTTGACTTGAAAAATAATAAATCGTGATTATTTGAGATTTGTTAATCCCTTAACCATAATCATCTTAACTGTCTCAACCTCCTCAACCCTCGAAACTGCCTTATTTCACCAAGTATAAATAAAGGCCTTGGGGAGGGTATTAATCACATATACTTGGAGAGAAAATTAATGCTGGTGGAGTCTATTCAGAAGTCTTTGGAGCAATGGAACTCAGAATCCTTTGGTGGCAGAGGAGTCCTTGTCTCAGGCGTTGGGTCATAATCTGAACTCATTCATTATTGTTAATAAAGAGAATCCTTCTTCCATATGTGTCTTGAATGTCTTTCATGTATCATGGTTTGATGAATACTTATGGTTAAGCATCATGTATATGATTTATCTAACCTATTTTATATACATGTATCATCTTGCATTTGGAAGATTTATTATTGACAGGTGAAGGAGAATCATCCCTGAAGGCTTTGGAGGAGAAGCAGAGCGGAAGAGGACAAAGCTAGGATCAACCATCGTGTATCGGGTGAGTCTTTCTTATCCTCCTATTTCCTTTTCTATACTCTAGAGTCGATTTCCTGCAAGTTTTATGAGTATGTTGGTAACCCCAGACCTTCCGTTATAAGGTGTTTATTCCTATACAATAGGTCTTCCATACCATAGTTCATAAGGAGTCTTGTCATTATTTTCTTGTTTTATAATCATTATCTTCATCATAATTTTGATTTTAACTTTACTATACTTTATCTATTAAGTGTACTTCACTTGTCACACAGATGATCTCTAGCAAAGTATTCTTCTACAATTTTTCAGTTCTACTCTTCTTCTTGTCTTTTTCAATATATTTTACCAAATGATATTAATTAATTTAAATTTTCTGATATTAACTCCCCCTGAGTATATGATCCCTTCTAATGTTAATTCAGGGTTCTCTTCTAAGTCATAAGATATTTTAAAATATACATTCTTTTTTCAGTTCCTCCATCATCATTATATTCTTCTTCATCATCTCCATCGGTGTATTCTTTTAGATCTTTATCTTGATTTCCATGATAATGGATTTCATTCTTATCTACAACACTATCATCTTTGAAAACTTCATTGATGCTTGAAATCTTTGTTTCCTCTGAATCTTTGTAATCTAACTTTCTTCTCCACATCTTTCCATGAGGTACCTTACTCATGGATCTTCTATTTATTTGTCTTTTCAAAGCTTGATCTTTTCTCTTCATTCTGCAATCAGCAGCCTTGTGACCAAACTTGTGACAACAATGACAATATCCATAGAATGTTTTTTATATTTGGGAAATCTTTGATCTTTCTGCTTCACAACTTCCTTCTTCTTCCATCCCTTACTTTGTTTCTGAACCTCTACTGTAGCCATGTTTTCTGTAGGACTTATATTATTACATTCTCTAGCCATATGTCCAAAATTATTACAAGAGTAGCAATGACTGATAAAGATATGCTTATACTTTCCTTCCATTGGTCTTCTAGGCATCATATTAGTTCTATCTTTATTATGAGAGGAGGGGGCATATTTCTGACTATCCTTATTTCTAATTGGATCCATAATTGCAGCAGCATAACTCTTCTTGTTATATCCTAATCCATATTTGTCACTTGATGGTCTTTGGCCACTTAGGATGTCATCTAGAAACTTCGATTTGTTTTTAAACTTTGACTTAATAGATTCTTCATCAACATTTTTTTTAAGAAGAATAATTTTTCCTCAAGTATTTCAAAGTCTTTTGTTTTATTACTTTCTTTGAACTTCTCATTAATGGTCTACTGATCTTTTAGCCTCTTTACTCTTCCCTTGAAGTTAGCAACTTCTTGTTTTAAGATCTTGGGCTCTTTCATGCTAACCATCGCTTGTTGTCTTGAACTATGTAGCTCTTCTTTGAGGGTCTTGACTTCCTCTTCTTTTGATTTATGCTCTTCTTTGTGTTTTGAAAATTGTTCTTTCAAATATTTTTTCCTTCTTCTACATTTTTCAATTTCCTCAAGAGAACTTATGATTTTAGCCTCTAGGTCCACCTCTCCTTATACATCTAATTCATCATCTGAAGTTTGAGTTTCTATTCCCATGAATAGAATTTCTTAATCTTCACTTATCTCTTCATCTTCAATGTCTTCCATGGAATATAAGTTTTTCTTCTTGTATATATTTTTACTCTTTTGATCTTTCTTATGACTACAAGGTTCTTCATCATCACTATCTTCTTGTTTTGGGTAAGGCCACTTTGTGGAAACATTTCCAAATCTTCCACAGTTAAATCACTTTAGTAGTATATTTCATTTGTACATTCCAATACCTTTCTCAATTTTCTTGATGAAAAGAGTTTCTTCATCATTTGAGTTCTCTGAGTGGTTCTTAGGTAAAGCTTCATATTTATTTGACTATTTTGTAGCTTTAAATGGTGCCACTTTTCTTGATGGTCCATTCAGTTTCATTCTCATGTCATAGGAAGTGAATATACCATGTAACTCATCCACTGTCAAAAATTAAATATCATCTCAATCTTCTACCTCTTTCTCCTTTAATTCTTCTCCCAGACCTTTAATAGCATTGACAATTTCATCTACTCTTAGAAGACATTCTACAATATTTTCTTCTTCTTTCATCTTTATACTTTCAAACCGCCCTTAGTATGTTTGAAGTTTATATTTTTTGACTTTGGAATCCCCTTCATAAGAAATTTTATTTTTTCCCAAGCATGTTTGTATGTCTTATATTGCATGACTTTGACAAACACTAAATCTACTAATCCTTTCAAAATTGCATTCAAATATTTTTTATTGGATTCATATTCATCTAGTTCATCTCTATCTTGAGGTAGGTTGTCTGGTATTTTATACACCTTTTCAACACAACTCCAAATTTTGCATCCAAGAGACATTAGATGGCATCTCATTCTTACACTCCAAAATGAATAATTATTTCCTGTAAATAATGGAGGTCTATTAGTAACTAGCCATTCTCGATGATCCATAGTGGTTTTTAATAGGATATTCCTTCCAATGGTTTAGACTGTAGTGAATGATCCCACTATGATACCAATTGTTTGAATATTGGACAATACTGAGAAGGGGGGTGAATCAATATTGATAACTTTTAACAATCTAAAACCAATTTTAACTTATTCATTAAAACACATAATCAACAAGATACACAGAACATGACATTTATCGTGGAAGCCCAATTGGGAAAACCACAAACACTTTCTATAACTGAAAAATTATATTTACAATTGTTTTTGCAAGCTACAACTTGCTAGAGACACCAATCCCCAATTTTTTTATCTACAACTGAAGGATGCTACAACATCCTGGTTTATGTCCACTGTAACGTCCCCGACCCTCCGACCGGCGAAGAGGATGCTACCATGGCATTAACCATCCGGGCTACTAGCCCCATGAACATGTGAATTCATAAAAATGTTGAAACATAATGCATTGAAGTAGGACATACACAGATGCAATTATTTATCATACATAGCAGAAGCAACATGCATTCATACAAGCATTCATTCAACATGTTCATCATGATCATCAACAGTAAATAGGATTGCAGAAGTAAAATAGACAAGATTACTTATCTTATAAGAACTCGTTCCGCAACCAGCCACATCACTGCAACGTTCCACCCAACCATAGACCAGCGTGCTCCTTCATCTCTCAGCAACACTGCCACCCCCGAGTTGGGCATGATTATGCAAGGAATAAGGAACAAGCAGGCTTACACATAGCCAAGGATACACAAACACAGCCAATCCAACACAGTTGGGTTTATCAGGCCATCAAGGAGCTGGGAAAGGATAAATGCTAAGTTGGTGAGCTCATTACAGAGCTAGGAACACCTACACGAGAACTAGCCTGACTTCTAAGACACCCACACACACCCAACACAAGGAATCAGTCCCTTCTCTGCTACACAGTCCCTCAGGCCCTGAATTCCCTTCCAGT
>LPNX010635367.1:136077-153151 GCA_001517045.1 Pseudotsuga menziesii
TCTGTCTGTGTGGCTTCCAAAAACACCAGGTTTATCAAGCAAACCAAGCCCCCATCTCTGCTCCAAACATAGTCCGAAGACCAACCATTGCATGCATGCAATTAATCAACTGTTACAGCTTAAACAGGGAAAAATGATTCCAACAGTTTGTGGTAGCCCCAAAGCATGACAACATACACAACCAACAAATATGGGGAACAACAGCCTGTTCTACACAATCGAAGTCACTGGGGAAAACTTATGGGGAAGAAAAAAAATGCAGTCTCCCAACCAGTTTGTAAAGGAAACTTGCACCAGAACCCCAAAATGTAGAGAAGACCACAACAACACAGCGTAAGGGAGACCACAGCAACACAATGAATCTTAAGGAGAACGACGGCAACCATAACTCATGGGAAGAACACGGTCCCATTCTCAACACTGAAATGACGGGAAAATTACACGGCCATACCAGTCTATAAGGAGATCATACAGCCGAAAACGTGAATGGCCCTTCATAGGAAAATTGTGGATGAAAGAGCACGGCTCCCAGCTCACTGCGTGAGTCGAAACCAGTGAAATCCTGTGCGTGAGAATAATGAACAGGCCACCGTCCCTACATGAGGATGAGCAGACTATGGAGAGAATGTGTAGTCGAAAGTGCGTGAGTGTTTCAACACCGTCCTGGAGAGAATGGAGTGTCCGTTGGAGTGATGGAGGTGGTTTGCTTGCCATCATGAGGTCAACCACGCTGGTGGAGTGTGCATGTGGGCAAGGACTGACAGTCCTGCCACACTCCACTCCCAGCCATAACTGCCCCAGCTAACAGTAGCAGTTCTTAATGGTGGTGGTTGGATAAGACAAGGTGGTGACACATGGCTTTTTCCCCCATTTCCCAAGGTTTGACATCCCCCACCCTTATCCTTGTGAAAATCATGCCCCTTCTCAATTTAGTTGCCACGAACATAGCTGGTCGGGGTTCATTTTAATTAAAGATACATATTTACATGATGACAAAACTTGATATGTATGGCGCATGCCCCGATATACCATCAGTGACAATTTAAATCCGAAACATAGCATAACCAATCAATGGTGGGGCCTTGGCCTTTAGCTCTGCACCATGATCATTTACAATATATACATCATATACATCTAATGCAATGGAGTCAAAACCGGGGTGTTACACCCGCTACAACAGACAAGGATGCTACAACGCCTTGTTTTCCAGCCACTATTTAAAGGAGGATACAACCCCCTTGCAGGTTTGCAGCCTTCCCTAGCAACACCCTACCACCCTATTTTGATTTTATAAGTCTTCCAAATCTTCTTCAAATTCTTTCAAATTTTTTCACTGGTTTTTCTTCACTGCTTGGTCTATGTCTTTTCTTGATTCTACATTGATCTAGACTATTGAGACATCTTTCTTCCACTTCAAACTTTTGTTTAAATACTTCTTTCATCGTGTCTTTGAACCATTGTGTCTTTTCATCATTGTGTCCCTTCATTAAAACCTTTTCAAAAATGCATCTCTTCATTATGGAAATGTGTATTTTCATGAACTGGTGCAAAGCAACCTGAAACCTTATTTTTGTAGACTATAACTTTGTCTTCAAGCACCTTTTAGGATAAATAAGACCATGGTCATATGCACACATCAACAAGCTACAACCTGATGGTCTTGGATTATTTTTATCAGTTTCCTACAAAAATATAGCGAGCATTTTACTAGGGAAACTTAGACTGGTTTTTTTATCATGTAAAACGACACTTCCCCATCTGAGTACTGAGATCCAATATGTCGGGACACAAAAGGACAAACTGGATTAAAGTATCCAAAAAACTATAGATGTGCATGACTATTGATACATCATCTCCTGACCAGCTGAATATATTTTTATTTGGAAATTAGGGTTGCACACGTGACTATTTGCATAGAAACCCACGTGTCACATGCGAGTATGTGCATTGAAACTCGCGTGTACATTGAACATGCGGGTTTCCTTAAAGCAACGAGCATGTCATACACGACTTGCCTAAATCAATACTGATGTGTACCTTAATTTGAATTTAAAAAATATAAATCACGATTAGTTGAGATCAGTTGAGCCCCTAATCATAACTATCTCAACTGTCTCAACCATCGAAACCATCGAAACCTCTCTATTTCCCCATGGATAAATAGAAGGCATGGGTTGGGGTTAAAAAATCATTCTTAGAAGAGAAAAGTTATGCTGGTGCTATGCCTTCAGACATCTTGGAGGAGCATAACTCAGTGTCCTCAGTTTGCAGAGGAGACCTTGTTTCAGAAGTTGGGTTGTAATATCACCATCTTTGTTTATTAATAAACAAAGTTCTTCTTCCAATAATGTGCACTCTTGTATATGTTGTTTTATGAATTATCTTATAATTTCATTATGAATATGTTATTTCATTAACCATTGATATATATATATATATATATAGAGAGAGAGAGAGAGAAGATATTTGCAGGAAGAACTTGTTCTTTGTGGGTGATTGGAGAAAGCCCTAGAAGCTGTGGAAGCAACTGGAAGAGGAGAAGAAAAGCTTGGATCAACCGTCATAAACCATGTTTTCTAAGTTTTCTTCCTATTCCTATTTCAATTTCTACATAGCTGATTGTCTGCAAGTCTAACTTAGTAAGTTGGTAACCCCAGAGACCCTAGGTTATAAGGGTGTGTTTTCATGAACAAAAGAACTAGCGACTCCACTAAGGATTCCATCCTGCTATGGGTCCTTTACTTTAGGTTCCCCGACTAGTCTTTTCTCTTTTTTATTTTGGGTGTGATTTGTCTAAACGTTTTTCCTTTGATTTTTAGTTTGGCATGTCCAGGACCTGTCTGCTAATACTTTTTTCTTTGAAAACTTTTAGCAGTACACACAAATTGTCTTGTTGACAACCGTGTGTTTCACCTTGTGTACGTGAGTTGCATTCTAGACAGTCGCATGTCACACACGGGTTGTCTTTATAACAATCGCGTGTTCCTGTATCTTTCTCTGATTTCATAGGGTTTTTACTTGTCTTTGTTTTGGTGACCTCTCAGAAGTTGGTGAAGGTTTTGTTTCTAACATGATTTTGTAATTCTTGGGTCTGTACATCACACAGTTCGCTTGATCTTTCAAGTCCTTGGGTTATTTGTGTTTGACTTTCTTCATTTGTGAATGTTGTTGGTCCTTATTTCTTGGATTTTCGAGTCTGAATGCTTGTGTTCTAGGTCATTGATAAGTCCTTAGGAACACTTTATGCTCCGCATTGTTGTTTGTAGTATGAGTTTGTATTTCTCCCTGTTTGTGGATCTAATAATATTTTTAAGTTTTATAGTTTCACCAAGTTTGATTTTGTGCCATTTCTTCCTTCTTGGTCGAAGTGTGTCATTATAGGATTTGCTTATATCATTTACTTATATATGTTTAGATTATTCAAACTTGTTCAAGTTTGCATTCACTTGCATTATAATTTTTGAAGTTTTTGAAAAGAAAAGACAAAAATATTTATACTTTTTGCATTAGTTTGCATCTAGTGTGCTTTTTGTTATTTTTCAAGAAAAATTCAAAAATTTGTTTAAAAAGTCTTGTAGTTTCTCCTGCTTAGTTTAAATTCATTAGATTTCATTTTACAAAAGAGAAAAGAAAAATTGGCATAGTAGTTGCAATTTGCTTTGAAATTTTTATTTTACATCATTTTTTCTTTCTCTTGTTGAGTCTACAACACCATACGAGTTTCACACCACTACCTTTGACTAATAACAACCAATTAAAAAGAACAATTTAATTAGAAATTACTAGTAAGTTTCTTTTTTCTAGGTTCATACACCAGCTAGCTTAAGCTAGGATTGTGGACTAGGAAGTTTTAATTGTCCATAAGTATTTGACTTCAGATGTAGTTGGCTTGTCACTAGCTATATCCTCCTCTATATTGAGAATATCTGGAAATTTCCTCTCACACAGGAGTTAAGCACGAGGCCGCGTGAGGACCTGGACTGAGGAGATCCTTGTTCGAGCATAGATCAAGATTTTTACGTGTTTTGGGGTCTTGTCAATACCACCTTTTGGGCCCCGTGCAGTGCCGATGTTGATAGGGTTTCGGGATTTTCTACCCTTCCCACGCATAAGGATCAGCCTTGCAATTTTTTCACCCAGACTCTCAGTGTAGTTTTGGTATCCTTTAGTCTCTTGACACTAGGGATCATACACAGGTAATATCATAAGGCTATTTATGGTTCATCTTGGACGGGCTTGGAAGGTAACATCGGTAGAAGGTGTGGGAGGGCGGTTGGGTGATTCCTCCACTTGTTCCTAAGAACATCTACATAAGATGCCAAGTAACTATCTATCATTTCTTCACTAGTTGGTCTTGGGCCTTAACCATCCCAGGCTTTCCTTTGGAAGGCATATCTTATACCTATTGTGTATGTTTGGCTTTAGGAAATTTTTTAGTGAGTGTTGTTTGGTTTTTCTGTATTTAGTTTTCCTTTAGGTGTGTGTGAGTCAAATTTTTAGCTATGGAGGACAAACCTCTCTGTAGGTTAAGAATTTTGCAAAACCTTCCTTCACCTGATACAGTGGAGCCTCCACTGCCCCCTCAAAGGAGTAGACTAGATACTGACAATTCATTTGAACCGGTAGGAGTTAGCGAAGTTCCAGGTGAACCAGAACTTAGGACAAATCAGGTAGATACAAATGCAGTAGATATTGAATACTTGCAGGATGACGAGTTTGCAAGGAACTTTAACCCACCTCTGACTGACTTGAGCGATCCTGTGCGATCCTGTGATCGTTCAAGTTCTTCCTTTTGATTCACCTATTATTGGTGTTCCTATGAGCAGAGCTATGGCTAGCTCTGGAGAAGATATTTCTACCCCCACTTCAGCCATTTTGGCTAGAGGAGTACCACCTCCCAAAGTCGGTACTCTAAGATCAAATGCACCTACTACACCTTTGTCACCAAGTAGTCAAGTGGTCCAACCATCCACTCCCTCGAATGTAGTAGGTCCTTCTAGTGGGGTGGTCACTGGGATTCCCAGTGTACCTTTTGCTTCCCCCTCTTTCATGCATACTGTTCAGAGTGATCCTAGTGGATCCTCCTCATT
Source organism: Pseudotsuga menziesii (assembly GCA_001517045.1). Lineage (NCBI taxonomy): Eukaryota > Viridiplantae > Streptophyta > Pinopsida > Pinales > Pinaceae > Pseudotsuga > Pseudotsuga menziesii. The sequence continues at coordinate 141,168 of LPNX010635367.1, forward strand.
TGTTCAGAGTTTCCCATGGAATGGGGGGCACATTCCCCCATCCACTCTTTATGTAGGTCCTACACCTGCATATGTGGGGATGCAGTTTGGAAACACAAATGCTTTTGGTCAAGGTTTCCAAACACTGATTTCGACCCCATTCATGAGCTCTCCCTTCTCACTTTTTAGAGGATGGATACCTGCTCCTGTCTTTCATACTACAGTTTCATCTTGAGCGACTCAAACCACCTACACTGCATCGCACATAAATAATACACTAGCTTACGGGTGGAATCCGTTTCAAAGTAGTCCAACTACTTCACAACTGATGGTTGGGGGAAACCCCACCTTTATGTTTGCAAACCAGGGGGAAGGTCCTTCTACATCCTAGACTCATGCTTTTCAAGCTCCAGTTAGGCCTAAAATTCCTTTCCTGGCAACTTTGAACTTTTCAGATTTGTCTAATTTGATGAATGACCAGGTGAGGCATAGTGCCACATGGCTTCCTATTCCTAGAAAGCTACCCTCAGACATTCCCAAGTTTGAGGGAAAAGCTGGTGAAGACCTAGGTGCCCATATCACCACTTTCCACTTATGGTGCTCTTCAAAATTACTTAACGATGACACTGTTCGGTTGAGGATTTTCCAAAGAACCTTGACAAGTATTGTATCAAAATGGTATATTGAACTGCCCTCTGCTGCATTTGACAGTTTTTTGGACTTAGAGAATGTGTTCCTTAATTGTTTCCAGCTTCCTGTCCGGTATGATGCTGGTACAGACCCATTTTATACCTTTCAACAAGATAAGGCCACGCATATCTTGGATCATATACAAGAGTGGTGAAGACAGAAGAGGCCTATCAAAGCCACCATACCCCTTGAGTTCTTATAAGAGTGGTTACTAAAATATTTACTGCCTTATATATCTAAGGATGTATCCACTTTGGGGGTGACCACTGAAGAAGAGGCCATCCTCAGGGCCTAGTAGATGGATTTGATATATGCTCAATCTAGGATATTATATGAAATCATACCTAAGGCATTGCGGTCTACCCATAGTGTCAAGAAACCCAAGCCTAGACCCCATGCCGATGGTGTCGTTGGTTCAGTAAATTCTCCCACTATAGAGTCCCTAGCCAAGTAACTCCATGAGCTGTCAATGAAGTAGTCTACAACGAAGGTAGAAAAGGATACCCCCTCACCTCAAAAAGTGAATGTTTTTGCACAATCTTCCTAGAAGGGAAATCAGCAGCCCAGTGGGAAAAAGAAGAAAGGGAAGAAGGATGAGGGTAATCAAAACAAGTAAAAACCCACGAATAATGCTGATGGGGGGTAAGAAGGATAAGAAGAAGGTGAATTTTCCCTGTAATTTGTGCTAGGGAGATCACTTGAATCATCAATTCCCTCTCATTGATCAAGCTCTGAAGTTGCTTAAAAATCAACAACCTGTTGTCCTAAAGGATCCATTTCCCCAAGGACAGAATGTAGCTTCAGTTTCTAATGTAGCCGGGGGCACTGCTAATTCTCCCCCTAGCCATAATTATATCAACATGGTATGATCTAGTTCCTTACTGCAGACGAGAAATAAAAACTATGAGATGGAGGCTCCTGAGAGGGGTAAGTATGTTAGTGAAACCTCTAATGCTCTCACGATCGAGAAACCTATTGATCTAATACCTAGAATACCGAAAGGTGTCTTTAAAAAGGAATTTCACAATCCAAACTCTAGGGTTGATTCTAACTACTCTATGGTAGAATATTTCACCCAAAATACTTGTGAAATATCTACATTAGAAGTGTTACAGATTTGTCCTACTCAACGAAATTCTCTTTTAACAGCTTTAGGCAGTATGGATTCCTCGAGCTTGTTGGAAAAGTTCAATATGTCATATGTTAAGATGTACCTACCGTATCATGTGGCTTTGTCAGTAGATGTTGTTCATGGCAGAAAAAACATTGGACATATAGTTTTTGACAAAGGTGCTTCCACATGTGTTATGTCTTTTTTTGCTAGAAGGCTTTAGGTTCCCCAGAGCTAGTTCCGTCAAATACCTTACTTACTACTTTCGACGGGAGGTATTTTCACCCGCATGGTATCCTACCTAATTTTGAGATTAAGATGGTAGGGAAAGAAGTGTCTTTTGAATTTGAGGTGATTGATGCTCCTTTGGACTATAACTTTCTTTTGGGGCGAAGTTGGACTTACACCATGTGTGTGATTGCCTCAGTTGTTCTTCGAGTGGTGGTTTTTCCACATGAGGGGAATTTGGTTACTGTTGACCAACTAAATTTCACTCAAAAGGACCATTTAGAAATGAATGAGTCCACTGTAACTTTGTTTGATCAGGTTAAACCTGCTAAAGAGAGCTTGGGGGATGGAATGTATTCATCGTTAATGGGAACATTAGATATCCCAGCCTCGATAAATTATCTAGGTTATATGGGTGTAGGGAATTCTATCGATATGGTTGTCGATAGAACTAATCCTTGGGTCTTTCCTTCCCATTATGAACCTCAGGTGCCCTTATCTACAGTGGAATAGGCTTATCAAGCTATTGTAGACACCACTATTGATTCTATCGCAACTCCTCCTATAGTCTCAGAGGAGTCAAAAGAATCTTACCTTCCTACTTGGGAAGAGAACTATTTATATTTGTATGACTGATTAGACATGGTTTTTCCATCAGATGAAGCCATTTTGGAAGCCATGAGTGGGAGAGATAATATTTGCGAAGATCTTCACCATAGGTCCTACTTTCTTCCAGATCTAATTAGAATTGAAAACCAAGAGTTCCATGTGAGACTGGCAAAAAATGTTGATGTACCGATTAATCCTTTTCCTAAGAAAGGAATATTTGCTGAGGGGAATATGGAAAATATATTAGTTACCATTCCCATCAACATCTTTGTAAACCCTGACGTCATTGAAAACGTGCATATCGGTACAAATTGCTCTCTGGAGGAGATTGCCATATATACTTCCTTATTTTAGGAATTTCACTACGTGTTTTCTTAGTCATATGAGGAGATGCCAAGCGTTGATCCATCGATTGTTGAACATGAAATATGAACCTATTCTGACTCTAAACCAATTCGAAAAATCTTAGACCTGTTAACCCACGTAAAGTGGCAGCTGTTAAGGCTGAAGTGGAAAAATTGTTGAAAGCTGGGTTTATCTACTCGATTGTTCTAACAAAATGGGTATCCAATTTTGTTCCCATTGATAAGAATAAATGGATGATACATGTATGCACAGACTTTCGTAATTTAAATAAAGCATGTCCCAAGGACATTTACCCCACTCCCTTTATAGATCATATCATTTATGTGTGTGCGGGTAGTGAAGTTTTTTAATTTATGGATGGTTTTTCCGAATACAATCAAATCTAAATCAAGCCGGAAGACCAACACAAAACGAATTTTATTTTTCCATGGGGTACCTTCACGTACAAGAAAATTCCCTTTTTTTTGAAAAATGTAGGGGCTACCTTTCAGCGGGAAGTGAATTTTTCCTTCCACGACATTAAGAACATTGTCGAGTCGTACCTAGATGATCTGCCTGCTCATTCTCGCAAGAGGATTGATAATCTAGATCACCTTCACTTAATTTTTGAACAATGTAGACATTACAAAATACGCTTGAATCCCCACAAGTTTGTTTTCTGCGTCAATTCGGGACTGCTACTTGGGTTCATAGTGTCAAACAAAGGTATTCAGGTGGATCCTTTGAAAGTAGAGGCCATTGTAAATCTGCCTCCTCCTCGTTCTATCAGAAAACTTCATATCCTTCAAGGAAAATATAATTTCCTTCGACGTTTTATCGTTAACTATGGCAAGATCACTAAGGGTTTCATCCGCCTACTGAAATAGGACACTCCATTTGTATGGGATGAAACCGCACAACTTGCTTTCGAGGCATTGAAAAAATATTTGTTGGTGGCTCCTTTGTTACGTCCACCAGATTACTCTCGAGACTTTATATTGTATCTAGCTGTGTCAGAGTCGACCATTGGGGTAGTATTGGTCCAGGAGGACGACAAGCTCTAAGAGCATATTGTCTATTATCTCAGTTGTGCATTAGTTGGTCCTGAACTTTGATACCCTCACATCGAGAAGTTAGCTTTAGCAGTTTTTTATGTTGTGCAGAGGTTATGCCACTACATCCTACTGAGGACCACTACAGTGGTGGAATATGTTAATCCCTTTCAATATGTTTTGTCCCAACACATAATCGGGGGCAAATTCAATAAATGGATAGTCATTCTCCAAGAGTTTGACTTGGATTTCCAATCTGCCAAATCTAAAAATTCCTTAGTTTTTGCAGAGCTTATTGCAGAATTTCCTATGGAAGAGAATGTAATGGTTCAAGAGGACTCATTCCCAGATGAGTACATCTTTTTTATTTCCACCTCTAATCCTTGGTACAAAGATATACTTATCTATCTACAGACTTTGAAGTGTCATGCATCCTTCTGGAGGGAAGAGAGATGTAAACTGCCAATACATGCGAAAAACTACCTTATCATTGGGGATACTTTGTACCATACAGAGGTAGATTCTATTTTGCATCAGTGCCTCACCCACGAGAAGGCTGAGCGTGTGCTAAATGATTCCCATAGCATAGCGTGTGGGGGTCATTTATCTGGGTTAGCAATGGCCTAGAACATTTTACGTGTCGGTTATTTCTTTTCCACAATATTTAAAGATTGTGTGGAGGCTGTGAAGTGTTGTCATCCTTGTCAGCTCTACACAAGGAAAATACGGTCACATCCTACTCCGTTGTTTCCTTCCATCGCAGTGGGCCCCTTCACTAAGTGGGGGGTGGATTAAGTGACGTGCAACCCATTTTTGGATGGGGGGCACAAATATATCATTGTTGATTTTGATTACTTCACTAAGTGGGCAGAGGCAATTCCTACCTTTAAATCTGACGGTGAAACTATAGCTTTCTTCGTATTCAACCAGATCATTATTTGCTTCAGTATTCCAAAGGAGATTGTCACTGACCATGGCAGTCACTTTTAGAATAACATGATGACTAAACTAAATACTATGCTAGGGTTCAAGAAAAATCACTCATCTTCCTTCTACTCTCAAGTGAATGGTCAAGTAGAGGCAGTCAATAAGACCTTGAAGACCATTCTCAAGCATACCATCAACGCCGCCCGATCAAATTGTCACATTATGCTATATCCTTCACTTTTGGCATACTGGACTAATGGCAATACTTCCACGGGTTTTTCTCCTTTCCAACTCATTCACGAGGTGGAAGCAGTCACTCTGGTTGAATGCAAAATTCCATTTCTTAAGATAGCCATTCATGTACTCCCTAACACCATAGAATTAGAAGAATGTTTGCTACATTTGGAAAATCTAGATGAACGACGCAGAGATGCGTTAACGACAAACAAATCTCATAAGAATAGGGTTAAAAACCAATATGACAAAGTTGTTAAGCCTAGAATTTTCTTTGAAGGGGATCTTGTCTTTCTCTGGGATCAGGACAAAGAACCCCCAGGGGCAAGAAAATTCAAGTCCATGTGGTTAGGTCCCTACATTGTGTCAAAGGTATTGAAAAAAGGGGCATATGAGCTAACTGATTTTGATGGAAATAAGTTGTTTGAGCCTAGAAATGCGCTCTACCTGAAGAAGTACTATGCGTAGGCTTATTACTTTTTCTTGTATTTTTATTGTATGTATTTTTATGTACCATAGTTAGTTGGTTAGTGTTTCTTATACCATCTGTTGGTTGTTATAGATGTCGGCTGAGTGGATCGCAGGTTTTGCAGATGGTGCTAGTTGTCATACTTGTAACCTGGCTTCAACTGGGCGGGTCATCTATTCACCCTCAGGACAACTACTTTCCTCTGGAGGCACTTGCTTAGGTCCTGATACTAATAATGTGGTTGAGTATCGAGTTGTTATTGAGTTGTGATGGGATGTCTTATCACATGGAATCACCCAGTTAGAGGTCAGACTTGACTCTCAACTCGTGGTTTCCCACCTCAATGGATCTTATCAGGTGTGAAACCCTATCTTGTTACATCAATTTTTGCAGGTTAGATTACTTGAAAGAAATTTCGAGTATATTTCATTTAATCACATTCCACGAAATAAAAATACAATAATTGATGCATATGCAAGCTACATTCTAGATTGGAAATTATCACATATTTTGTAAGATATACATAACAGATACATTCAGAACACATGTAAATAACCAGGAAATATATGTGTGTGTGTGTGTGTGTGTGTGTAAAACTCAATCCATAGATAGGTCGAGTTTTGATCCAAAGATCCAGTCACAACTGTATAAATATAAAAAAATAGGACTGTAATCCATAAAAATGCCTATAGATATAGGCTTGGTCCTCAACATCATTGGCTGCAGCAGCCTCTTTGGCCTCCTTATAAAAAAGAATGGCCCTGGATACCCTCCTCAATAGGCGTATCTAGGTAGGTGGAATCCCTACTACAAATTCCTGCATGACAATAGGAATTCGCTCAATCCATATGGTGGGAATTCCCTGGGTCATCCTGGCCATCTTTCCCTTGAGAAATCTGAGTATACCTTGGTCCCCACCCTGTACGGGCTGCACAAACATCCTAGGGTGCCCATCAGGGCGTATAGGTCCAATATCTGCATTTCAAAAACATTTAAAATGGATAAAAAATGTTATACATGTGTATATAATTATATGATTAAAATTCATAAAAATAAAAATAAAAAATACCTATCTCTCCCCATGCTCCCCCTGGCGGGAGGATGATATCCTTATCTCCTCAGAAATCCAATCTAGAGTAAGGAAATTGCTTGAGATATGGCAACTATCGTTCCCACCATACATAAAATTCATCGTCATAAACACTCTAGATCAATCCTGTGCCACCTTGATGAAGGAAGACCTCTCCCCACCTGGTCAGTCTAGGCTGGCGAGGAGAAAATGCTAGTAGTGCCACTGCAAGACTAATGGAAGGCACTCTCTCAAAGAATAACACTACCAATATGCTAGAGTATCCAAAGTTGTTGGTAGGGTTTTTGGGGTAAGTGAGTTGCACAGCACCGCAGAGGTTGCGCAAGCTCACGCGACACCGCACAAGGCCAAGATAGCACGATGGGTAGAAAACAAACCATTTTGAATATTTTATGTACCTTTTTGTATCTGTTGACCACATTTTGTGGATATAGGTCATTGGTGGTTAAATCAGTTAGGAGTTAGTTAGAAGTGGACCTTGAATGTAAAGGCACAAGCCCATGTATAGATTAGAATTGCAAATGTAAGAGACCATATCATATGAGACCACACTGAAGTGAGATGCGATAGCAGAGAGTAAATGAGAGATTGAATCTTTTGCTATCTGTATGTGACTTTGTGAATTGATATTTCTCTCGTTGTGGAGAAAGACAATTGTTTTTTTGGATCTGCTGCAATGAAGGTAATATTATATGATGGATATTGAGTTGAATCACTGTTGTCCTTTTTCCACTTTCATATGTTGCAATGTCTTTTCCTCTCTTTATGTACTGCGATGTCGATGTCTGATGGTTCTATTTTATGAATGAAGAATGTCATACTACTGCGATGAATAGATGAATGATGAAATCTCTTAGATATGTGATTGTAATGGTAGATCTGTGATGAATGTTGCGATATCTGATAAATGGATCTGCTAGATCTGATAGTTATGTTGATAAATCGTTGATGCCCCGATCCTCCTCCTTACTACCAGAAACTTGGTTCCGACAGCTCTCCCTCGAACCTCTTAGGTGAGACTTCATCCACTCTATGAGTGTTGCTGGGTAGGGTAATACTTGTTTGGGTCGGTGCTCAAGGAGATCGCGTTGGTGGGTCGTCAACAGAGTGAGAACCCCTGTCAACGAGGCTTTGTTGGTGGGTTTTGTCCAACAATTTTTTTTTGGTGTCCTCTCTTGCAGTCAAAGAGCTTCTTCCTCATGATAGGGATCATGCCCGAACACTCGTCAAATACAGTACCCTACACACACTCCACTTCCACTCTCATATGTGTCCGAGTAGCTAGATGTAATTAATATGATCCTGTAACCCTCACCATTGTGCTTACCACTACCTATAATGGGAATTTGGTTATGTGAACAATAGGGATGCATGATCACTTTTTCTGAGTACCTGGTGTGTAGTAGGAGTCAACATAGTCCTGGACACTCATAGGGTCACCACTCCTACCAATACCCTCAAGGTTCATGGGAATACCTCTACGATACAACCTCATAATGAAATACATGTATTCTATTGTTATGTCCAAGATCTCCCCTTGAAGATCAAAAGAATCGAGGTCACGATCCCAGTAACTGATCAAATGCTCAAGTAAACAGACATTTTCCTGCATGTTGGAAGTATAGAAGAACTTCAATAAGCCACTTTGTCGTAAAGCTTGCAAATTTGGGGCATCTCAAAGAGAATCTCGATCCATGTCTTCATTCTCTCGTTCCCTCCACTCTAGCACCATGTTGTACCTACCCAATTGGCCACTATTGATCATTAGAATACATTAAATTCTCTCAATTTTGGATATGTTGTAAACTTTTATATGTCATGCAGAACACACAACTGTTCTTTAGACATGTCACATGTCACATGCGGGTTTCTCTTAAGCAGGTCAAGTGTAGAACATGTGTACGCGACTGTCTTGGTCGCATACCCGCATGTACTACATAACCTTCTTAGGGTCAGCACAAAATCTTAAAAAATTTTACAAAAATCAAATTTAGAGTGGATGAAATGAAGGAGAGGGGAAGCTAACCAACCTGACACTTGCATATTTTTGAATGGTCCACTAGTTTGTGCTCACTGAGCAATCCAAGTCAGAGGTGAAGACTTGCTAAATTGGGTAAAAAATCCAATGGTATGTTGTATTTTAGTTTTTGAACTATATACAGAAAAATTTCAAAATTTTGAACCTATAGTCTATAGTTTAAAAATTATTTTTTTATGAATGAACTAATATAATGTCTTATTCCTCAATGCAGTAGGTTCGAAGTCTTTAAGAAGTTGTTATCCAATCATATAGGATAGGATTTGTTCCTCCATATGTACTTTTGCATCTATACCTTATCCGTTTTTAACCCCAGGATTACCTCTTTGACAACAGACTATGGTGTTTAACCATTTTTACCTCGTATACATCATTCTTCCTCTATGGATAGGGCCTCCTCTTCAAGGTTACCCTATTTTAGAACACTTTATTTTCTTTTGGTACCCATGCCACAATTGTGGTAGGTTTGCGGAGGCCTTCTTAGTAGTTTTTCATGACAAAATGAGCCTTCATTTTGCATCTTTTTGCAAGCTATCCCTCTTTATAAGGATTCCCACCCTTATGGAGTTTATTTAGACCAAGTAAACTTGTTTGTTAAGACTCATTAAGAATAAGTGAATGGGCATCCACGTTGGTGGTATTTTATCACTTTTTCGGACCATGTGGAATAGTTATGAAAAAGGAGCACTCTCTTTTCTTCAAAATTGAGAAGAGTATTCTCAGCCATAGGTTTATCACTTTTTTGTACCTGAGGGACTAAACTTACGGAAAGGAATACCTAGTATGAGCTTAGTTTTCTCTTTTTCGTGCTCTGGACCCAAACATGAAAATATTTCGAGCATACTTTATTTCTTTGTCATGCTCGCAAAACCTAAAGAAAAAATAATCAAGTTTACAGTTGTAATCCCCGTTTCTCGAAATCAAATGGATATTCCGAGTGATCTTGCCTTCCTTCACACTCGTAAAACTTAGGCTATATTCTGCTTTTGAAGGAGCATTGGGTAGGTGGTAATTTAACCTTTTTCAGACCTTTCTGACTAAGTACGAAAAAGGTGCACCTTACTTCTTCGGAAGCTAAGAGAGTTATTCTGTGATTTGTTTTATACTTTTCCGGCCTCGGGAGACTAAATTTTACAAAAAAGCACCTCCCTGGAGTCTTCTTCGTAGTTTTTATACTCTCGAAATATAAAAACACTAACGAGCATGTACTAGTTCGGTCTCGTAAAATCCATGAATCAGTAACCTTATGAAGCATTATTCTCTCCCCTCTTCAATCTTGTCAAAAATGAAGAGAGACCTGAGTTGACTTTCCTGGACTCATTAAAATTTAACAGGAAAGATAAGGAAGAGTTACTCTCTTTGGGTTATAAACAGTGGCATCATGTCCTCCTTGAATATAGTACTCTCTGAACTTTCTGATACTCATGTTTCAGTTTACACTTTCAGCTCAGTTATTACTTTGATTTTTGTACTCCTCCACTTGTCTTGTATACATGGGGAATCTGATCATGTTTCCTACATGACAAATAAGTCTAGTTGTCCTATCTACAAGTTAAAAGCTACCTTAGGTCATATTTGTGTTATGCTCACTGTTCAAGGATTATCCCTTCATCTAATTATTATCCTGATTCCATCAGTATCCTATCTGAGTATTATTTGTTTCTACCTTCCGGTATCTAGTTCCTAGTCACTCTTGTGATCTGTTGGAGGGTCTCTTTCCTTCCTCATCACAATATGGTTTCTCATCAGCACTTCTTGAAGATGAAGACCTAGAGTTTTGATGATGGTACCTTAGGATTCACTACCATTATTGGTGAACTCCTTTGCTTCAGTTGTCAGTTTCACTCATTGTATGACATTCTTTTGAGTTCCTTCCATGTTCGACTTCAGCACATCTATTCACATGGTTGGGATTGTACTGGTTCCTTTAAATTTTGATGAAGACCTTAGGTTCACCTCTATAGCCTAAGTTGTGCAAGATTGTGCTATGTTCAACTACACAGCTTCCAGATTTTTGAAGACTCGTCATTGTATATTGTGGCTTAGATCCACCTTTGTAATAGGCTTGGTCTTGTTACTTGTACCATATGATGTAATCAAATATTGTAAAGGAGCTAGTGTTCCATTATATTGAACATGGCATCCTCTAATATTATTTTGTATATGACATTGATATGTATATGTTTCAGGTACTTCCTCTGCTGGTTTGGACACTTGATTTCTCCAAGATTAAAATATTGTAATGTATTTCGGTCATCATTTCCCTCTGACCTCACACATTAGGGGACATCTTTCATCATGTAAAATGGCACTTCTTTGTCTGAGTACTGACATCAAATATGTTGGGACACAAAAGGACAAACTGGATTGAAGTAGCCAAAACACTATAGATAGGCATGACTGTTGATACATCATCTCCTGACCATCTAAATATATTTTTATTTGGACATTAGGGTTGCACATGCGACTATTTGTATAGCAATCCACGTGTCACACGTGAGTATGTGCATTGCAACTCACGTGTACATTGAACACACGTGTTTCCATAAAGTAAGGAGCATGTCATACGTGAATTTCCTATATCAATACTTATGTGTACCTTAATTTGAAGTTAAAAAATATAAATCATGATTAGTCGAGATCAATTGAGCCCCAAATCATAACTATCTCAACTGTCTCAACCATATCAACCATCGAAACCTCTATATTCCCCCATGTATAAATATAAGACATGGTATGGAGTTAAAAAATCATTCTTAGAAGAGAAAATTTATGCTGGTGGTATGCCTTCAGATATCTTGGAGTAGCAGAACTCATTGTCCTCGGTTTGCAAAAGAGTCCTTGTTTCAGAAGTCGGGTTGTAATATCACCATCTCTTTTTATTAATAAAGAAAGTTATTCTTCCAATAATGTGCACTCTTGTATATGTTGTTTTAATTATCTTATAATTTCATTATGAATATGTTATTTCAATAACCATTGATAGATAGATAGATAGATAGATAGATAGATAGATAGATATACATACATACATACATACATATATACATACATATAGATAGATATAGATATAGATAGATATATATACATACATACATACATACATACATACATACATACATACATACATACACATACATGTATGTATGTATGTATGTATGTATGTATGTATGTATGTATGTATGTATGTATGTATGTATGTATGTATGTAT
>LPNX010635367.1:153880-240051 GCA_001517045.1 Pseudotsuga menziesii
AAGAAAATCTTGGATCGACCGTCATAAACCAGGTTTGCTAGTTTTCTTCCTATTCCTATTTCAATTTCTACATAGTTGATTGTCTGCAAGTCTAGATTAGCAAGTTGGTAACCCCAGAGACCCGTGGTTATAAGGGTGTGTTTTCCTGAACAACAGATTTTTAAATACTTGGTTAATTTTTCATTGTTTCGGCAGGAGTTTCAACAAATTTCCGAAAACCTCATTTTGGAAGACCTATAACGTTTTCTTCAAACATGTTTTAGGGGGAATGAGATCGTGGTCAGATACCCACATCAACAAGCTAAATCCTGATAGTCTCATATAATTTTTATCGGTATCCTAAAAAATATGGAGTACATTTTATTGCAGCCACTTAGGCATATTTACCAGAACAGAAACAATGCAAATAATTCTAGAAAGCACTTTTGGTAGACTAATAACTTCACCTTCAGAGACATTATCGACAAACCAATCATATGGTTAGATGCATAAGACAACATTCTAGATGTCTATATCCTCGTAATCATTTAATTTATCAAATACAAAATATGGCATGTATTTTACAGAGGCCCCTTAGGAAGATTAAGAAGAATTAATACTTAGTAAATCTTCAGAGTTTCAACAAGTTGCCATGCTTTTACAGAATGGTGTTAAATTATAACAATGAATTCATGAGAGGTCTAGAACAACATCATATGAATTTTCAACGTCATCACACATACCACATTCCATGTCATCACTTTCTTTGTTATTCCTTTTTCGTTAATGAAGTCTGATTTTCCTATACTTAGTCAATTTTCAGAGTTTCAGTAAGTTGCCATATTTTTACAGAATGGTGTCAAATTGTAAAAATGACTTCATGAGATAACTATAACATCATCATGTGACTTTTCAATATCATCACACATGTCACATCATCATACATGTCATGTCATTTCCTTTTCATTAATGAACTCCTTTGACATCAATGGAAACCATACTCAACAGTGTTGTCACCAGGTATCTATTTGCATGATTTAGGAAATTCCTATTCCCATAAATCACCCCTCGTGGTGTTGAATATATATGATAAAAAACAATCTACCACGTGAAAAGACACCATATAAATGAAAACACACCATGCTTCCTAAGGAAATAAATCACACTTGCAGAATTAAAAACACTTGAATTAAATCACACACTTGTGGAAATTAAATAAATGGAAACAAAAGACACTCTACATTAAACAATGCTATATTCTCCTATAGCATGCCCTTTATTTAGTAGAATCAAGTGTTGATGCTGATCTACAACATAATTAATTTAATATAATCACAAATTATAAAACTATAATTTAACCTAAAATAAGATCTCATGAAAAATGATTGACTCCTTCATAAGTTGGAAAAATGCTCTACGGGTCCTCCCATAGAATGAAGAAGGCACTCTCTTTTATATATGAAATTTCCTTAAACTAAAATAACAAATAGTAAATGTAGATCCATAATATTCTCAAGTGGTTTCAATAATTCACTAATAATTAAGATCTCAAAACGAACTCATAGCTAATTCCAAGATCTTTGGTAGCAATTCAAATTAATCTTATCAAGAGTTCCAATATAGTTAGTGATACTCCTAGATCCATGGTATAGTTGGTTGTTGAAGTATTATGCTTGAAAATTCTAAATATGGACTATATGTATTTCAAGCCTTGGTTTCACAACTTTTGCAGCAAATAGACTATTCTGTAGCAAGTGGAAACTGGTTTTGCAATAATCAACAAATTTATCCATTTTTCAAAGATAAATGCAAGTATTTTTTTATATAATGTTTAATCGTCAATTCAAGTGAAATGCTAAAAGAATGCAATGGAAAATATCTTAGGTCTAAATCTCACACATAAGCATCAAAATGGATTAATACATTGTCATAGGTAAGCAAAAAGGGATTAGAAAGAGGGAAAAGAGGATATAAAAGGATGACAATTCCATGACCTAACATTTCCCCCAAACTGAATATGTTGCATTCTCTCATGCAACATATTACCTCTATAACCAAGCTATAAGGACCATCATTGAATCTTCCAATGTATACCAAAGTTGTTATAACACTTTGTCATTTACCTTGAATGATTTGTGTTCTATGTATCCATTTATGTTGGTATAATATGGCATGAATCACCCCACAAACTTCTACAAATGACATCGTTCCATTTAAAAAAATAGAATTCCCAAGGAATATATGTAGCAAACTAGGTTTTGCAGTTGATGCAACAAACTATTATAAGCTTATGTAGTTGATGTATCAAATTGTTACAGGCTTCTCCGATTGATGCAACAGATTTGATCAACATATGATATTTGTTAAATGCCAAGAAGAATTTTGGAAATTTTTGGTTGTTGTATTTGTCCCACTTTAATGTCCCTCTCCACCTAAATCATGCATAACCAATTTATATTTCTCAATATAAATATAATAATATAGTACATGTCTTTTGCAACTATCGTAGTCAAAGTGTTGTAGATGAATGTTAAGCCCTTAATGATGGCACATTACCCCCTATAGAGTGGCACTGTTACCCTATATAGTGTGGTGAATTACATATTATTGATGTCATCTTGGGTCTATTAGTGGGTTTATTATTTTTTATTGTACACCTTTGTCTCCTATATATAGGAAGGAGATATTCTCATTTTAGTCATCATTGTATGTTGTCTTGTCTTGTGTACTCAGTACATTGTGTAAGGAGGTTCCTCCCTCGAAGAGGATTGCTATTATATTTGTTCTTCATTATAAGAAGCGGATTACTCTCTTCTTTTCTATTTCTACTATTTTTATGTTATTTCTTGGATTTGGTTTCATAACATTTGGTATCGGAGCTCTTTCCTTGAAACTAGCTTCTGCAAAATGAGTCATCTTGGAATTTTTTCTACAAATTTTTTTATACAAGGATTTAGAGATATAGGTTAAAAAATCAGCTCTAAAAAAGGCCTAGCTATCTCTAGTTTGAAATTTATATCTTGATCCATTACAGGTTTGGAGATATGTTCAAAGGAATATAGGGTTTTTTACTAGTCTAAAACAATGGTTATGGGGAAAAAGGTTATATCTGAGGCATCCATGATCCAAATAGTGTGAGACCTATTGCATAAGAAAGAAGACAAACCATCATATTTTGGTTAGGGTTTTCAGTCTCATATATGAAATATTGGACATGTGGCATATCACACAATTTCACTCTTCTGAAAGGAAAAAAATAAGAATTTTTAGGAGATTTGCAATAACTTTTTATTGGCACATCCAAATTAGGTAAGACCTGCAACATCAGAAAGGGAACACATTAGGTAATAGGATGAAGTTTCAGACCTAGGGGAGCTGAAATTTCAAATTTTCATTAGTTCCAAGTCAACTATAAAATAATATTCCAATTAGGGTTTGAAAAAGGCACATCATTTTAATTTTTTAGTAAAAGGATCTATTTTGGTGAACCCTAGGGTTTGAGATCTATTATTTTGTTCAAAATTCCACCAAAAGGAAGTGGAAAAAATCACACTCCAAGCAAACCAATCGATGATTCATCCCTGATATATGAATAAAATGAATAATTAAGATGAGACTTGACTTAGTTAAGTGAAAAGTTTGAGGAATGGAGTAGAAAGGTAGTGACATATACTCAATTGATAAAACAAAAAAGGTGATATAGAAAAGGAATTGAAAAACATGGCCAATAAAGAGGATCTCAAGGGGATGGAAAGTAAAGAGGATATCAAGGTAATGGATAGCAAAGGAGATCTAGTAAAGATGGCTAATGAGATGGATAGTAAAGAAGATCTTCAATAATTGAAATCAATGATGAAGGATATAATACATAAATTTATTCCTCAATTATCTACTCAAGAAAATTATAAGGAAGATAAAGGGGACATATTCCAGTCACGTATTAAAAACGGTTGGGGAATCAGAAGTTTGATTCTCTGAAATGTGATGATTCACTATATCATCATGGGTTCATATCAAGTCCAAAAAACTACTTAACTCCCAAGATTGACATGAGAAATTTTGATGGAAAAGATCCCATCACATGGATATTTTAGATGGAGCAATTATTTTATCTACACCAAGTCCCAACTTTGAAAAAGGTAACTATTGCATCCTTATATTTAGAACCTGATCATCTTGTATGGTACCAATGGCTTTGTGACCGAAAAACACCTCTATTATCTCTTGGTCTATATTCATAGAATAATTTATTACACATTATGGGGATATAAATAGAAACACCTTCTTTAACTAGTTGGTTAATCCCAAGCAAAAAGGTCCAGTTTCAGAGCACAACAAGCAGTTTCAGAAGCTAAGTGTCAGAGTGAAGAATATTTCAGGAAAATATATATATATATATATATATTGTTGGATCTCTTTATTGGAACCTTGAAGGATAAAATTCAACATGAGGTGCATCTCTTTGAACCATCATCCCTAGAGAAGGATTTTATGGTGGCAAGAAAGGTTGAAAGTAAAAATATGGAGATGACTACTAGAAAGACTACCTCCAACATATACAGAGAGTATAATGTTCCTTCTCCTAAGCCACCTCAAAGGTTGACACCCCAACAACTAGATGAAGGAAGAGAAAAAGGCCTATGCTTTAATTGTGACAACAAGTATAGTAAGGGACATAAGTGTGGTGAGAAGAAATTATTATACATACATTGTGAAGAGGAAGAAACAAAAGAAGAAGAACCATCTCAAGATGAAGAAATAGAATCTACCACTTCAAAAGAAATTACTCCCACCATATATTGTCATGCATTGGCTGGAATTAGCACTCCTCAAAATCTCAAAATCAAAGGATATATAAAAAATAAGAAGGTAACAGTGTTGATTGATTCTAGTAGTACTCATAATTTCATTCACTATAAATTAGCCAAAGTGCTTAATTGCTTTGTATATTCAGCACCAGAGTTTCAATTAATGATTGGAGATAGAGGAACTATAAATTGCTCATGGAAATGCCATAATATCAATATTACTATGGGGGAATATGTATTGAGAATTCAAATGATTTCTATCCCAATGGGTGGTGTTGATGTTGTCTTATGGGTCCAATGGTTACAATCATTAGAAAGAATGAATTTTAATTTTCAAAAACATTTCATGAAATTTTCATGAGAAGGAAAAGAATATGACTTAAATGGTATCATAGGGAAACCACACAAGGTGATAAGCTCTAATGGTATGACAAAACTACTGAAAAAGGGACATCAAGGTGTAGTTGCAAAAATATGCTCATTAGATGTTCAAACATTGAAGTTCCTTATCTCCCCATATCTCCAAAGGGTCATTAATAAGCATTCCAAGGTATTTGAAGATATTTCAAAAGGCCTTCCATGTATTCTATATTTTGATCATGTTATTCACTTAATTCCAGGAAGTGTTCCTCCTAACATCAAATCTTACAAATACCCCTATGAACAAAAGAGTGAAATTGAGCGTATGGTTGTTGAAATGTTGGAGGTTGGAATAATTAGGCCTAGACAAAGTTCTTATTCTGCACTAGTGGTGATGGTACCCAATCCAGATGAATCATATCGTATGTGTCCTTATTATAGAGAGCTCAGAAAGATCACCATTAAAGATAAGTTTCCCATTCCTGTCATTGATGAATTGTTAGATGACATACATGGAGAAATTTTCTTCACAAAGTTGGATCTTCATTTCGGGTATCATTAGATTCGAATGAAGGATGAAGAAATCCCAAAAACAACATTCATAACTCATGAAGTTCATTATGAATTCTTGTTTATGCCATTTGGTCTCAGGAATTCCACATTTCAAGGTTTGATGAATTCCATTTTCAATCCTTTCCTTATAAACTTGTGCTAGTATTCTTTGATGATATACTAATATATAGCAAGTCTTGGAAAGAACATGTTCAACATGTTCACAAGGTATCCTTGAAGTGCAATTCCATTAGAGAAACCTTCAGTATATCGAAATAATTTCACCATGCCATTGAAACCGGTATCCAACATGTATTACTAAAATTTCTTCCATATAATATCCATTATTTCATTAATTTATTTATCCTTTAAGTAATTGAATTGCTTTGAATTATATGCACTAAAAAAATGTCATTATCTTTAGTCTATGTTGTTGTCTTGCAAATGCCTTTCCATGGCAAGGCTTGGTATTTTTTACTTATGTAAAAAAGAAAACAACCAACCATTTCAAGAAGCACTATGCTAAAAGACTTTGTTATGTTTGAAGCTTGTGTTATAAATAAATACTATGGTTGAAAGAGTGCAAAAATATGTATAATGGATAAGCTTTTTTTTAACACTTATATTAAATACTTTAAAATATTGAAAAAGTATGATACATCAAATAAAAAAAGTGTTGTAACTTTTCCAAAATAATATTTTATCAAATTATAAAATATAAACCAATATTAAAAAAAAGTTTACATCAATTTTAAAATTGTCATTAATAATGTTGACACAATTATCTGATTAAGAACTTTTAGCCAAAATATGAAAGTTATTTCCATAGGTATATTTACTATTGTATTATTATGTAACTTACATATTGACTGAGCAATAATAAGCAAAAAAAAACAGAAAACAATTGTGAAAGAGAAAGCTAAGGAATTCTATGGCCACTAGTCATGGCCTAATATTCCTCATTATTATCCAAATGCTCCTTTAAGTTGACATGATCTGGAGATAGTTACTACGCATAATTGTTTTCATTATCCTTGCTTTCGCCATAATCAAACATCCTAGAGATTTTCCCCACCAATGAATGTCCGTGATGGTCCACGATGGTCCGTGATATATTCTTCAAAATACTTTAAATTACACCCTACTTCATCTCGGCGATGATCAAGGCCAACAACCATATTTTCATTTTCCCGCATGTTTACTTTCACCTCATTCAAACACTGGTCCATACTCCCTTCGACATCAACTAAAAAAAGCTCCAAGCCATTGGCTCAAGCTATATCACGGTTTATGGCATCTAAGACCCCCTTCAATTTCATGTTCATCTAGAAGATATTTTCTCTACTGCCACTTATATCCACTTTAATATCCCTCACTTTTTCAAAAAGTTCTTGTAGCTTGTTTACAAGGTCTATCTCTACCATCTTTGCTATGAATAGAGAGGAGAACCTTAAGAGAGAAGGCACACTCTAATCCCAAAGCATAACCACCAATGGATTCCCTCCTGCCTTATTGAACATAATATTTAGACTCCATATTGCTAAGTTTTAAATGGTTATACAAGATATAATAACATTTAGCATCATAACATCATCAAAAGAGCACAAAGATTTATCCTGGGAAAAGCTAATGGGGAAGAAAACCCATCAAAACTTCCTCTATATAGATGTATCAAAAGCACAAAGACAAAACACCAAACAAGTGCTCTTTATCCTTGCAAATCTCTCTCTCTCTCTCTCTCTCTCTCTCTCTCTCTCTTATTCACTATACACAAGTGAGTGTGTGAGTTCAAATGAGGAACACACCTCCTCTATTTATACTCTTTATTCCACTTGATTTTTTCCCTAACAGGTCAGCCCCAACAAACTTACTAGGCCAACTTCAGCTAGGAAGACACAAAACAACATAATATTATATTCTTGAGGGTTCTATTGACTCGAATTACAACAAAGGTTTTACCTCATGAATTTATGATGACCAAATACAATAGTAACATCCCAAAGAAGGAATAAAACATCTTCGATAGGTTACACCAATAAAACACATTTAGAATATTCTTCGAAGTTACAATATTTCAACACTCTCCCTTAATGAGAAGGGTATTCTACAGACAACAAGAACATAAAATATAGGAGAAAGGAGAGAGAGAATTTGCAACATCATCAAGATGATGCATCTATACGTCATTGGAAGTTTTCAACAATTATCAGCAAATGGAACAGTTACTGGAACATCTTCAACATCTTTAGCATTGGAACATAATCGTATACAACACTGAGTCTTCATCTTCTGCAGCACTTGATCATTTGCAGCACTCGATGTCTTGATCCTTTGCAACATTCAATCGCTTGATCCTTTGCAGCACTCAATTTCTTGATCCTTTTCTACACTCGATTGCTCGATCCTTTGCAACAACACTTGATCTCTCGATCGACATCATCATCTGCAGCCATACTTGATATTTTGATCAACATCATCGTCTGCAACCATAGTTGATCTTTCGATCAGAAACATCATCATGAAGAAGAACATACTTGATATTTCAATCAACATCATCAGCAACATCAACATAACCTGCATCACACATGATCTAATTACAAAATTATCAATCCCTATCACTTTTGGAGATAGGTCCAAGGACGATGCAATCCCGAGCCACTTACAGGATGGTAAATCCCTATCAATTTAGGACATAAGTCCAAGGACGATGCAATACTCACTCCTCACAAAGGCATAAGTCAGTGGATCCAATTATGGGATGATCAATCCCTATCACTTTAGGACATAAGTCCAAGGACGATGCAATCCTCACACCTCATGAAGAAATAAGTCCGCGGATCCAATTATGGGATGATAAATCCCTATCACTTTAGGAAATAATTCCAAGGACGATGCAATACTCACGCCTCATGAAGACATAAGTCGACGCATCCAATTACATGATGATCAATCCCCATCACTTTAGGAAATAAGTCCAAGGACGATGCAAGCCTTGCACCTCATGAAGAAATAATTTTGTGGATCCATTTACGGGATGATCAATCCCAGTCACTTTATGACATAAGTCCAAGTATGATGCAATCCTACCACAACACGGAGACAAAGGTCTGCAGGTCACTTTTAGGACTAATGTACAGGGATGATACTATCCCACTGCAACATCATCAACCTACTCCCCTTTTCGAGGAGGGTCCACATCATCAACCTACTCTCCCTTTTTTAGGACGGTCCATATCATCAACATGATCCCCCTTTTCAAGGAGGGTCCATATCATCAACCTACTCCCCATTTCATGGAAATTATGTGGCACCATCATCACCATTCCTCCTTATGAGGAAATTCTACAGCACCATCATCACTATTCCTCCTTACGAGGAAATTCTACAGCATCATCTCATTGTTCATCCTTACAAGGAAAGTCTACAACAACATCATCATTGTTCCTCCTTACGAGGAAGGTCTTTTCAAACTACACCAAGCTTTTCATGGAAGTATTCAAACTTTATTCGAGACATAGGCTTGCTCATCGGTACTCACATATTGGAGCTTTATAGCTCCCTTCTGTACCATATCCCTTATGTAAAAATAGCAGGTTTCTATGTGCTTCAACTTATCATGGAACACTGGGTTCTACGTCATATTTATACAACTATGGTTGTCACATAGAAACACTGTGGTGTCTATCTCTAGGTCAAATAGACCTCACATCAACTTTCGAAGCCATATGGATTTACAACTAGCAAAACAAGCTTCTATATACTCTACTTCAACTGTGCTGAGAGAAACACTAGATTGCTTCCTACTAAACCATGAGATCATGGCGGATCCTAGACAATAACATACACCTGAGGTGCTCTTTCTGTTTGACACACTTCCTGCCCAATATGCATCTATATAACCATACAGTATGTAGTCATGATCTCCAGCATAGTATATACCAAAGTCTATCGTACATTTTAGGTACCTCATCACATGATTTGTAGCTATCAGGTGAACACGTCTAGGTTTAACTAGATACTGACTTAGGGTGTTCACAAAAAAACATATATTTGTCCTGGTATTCGTCAGATACATCAACAAACCAATAATTTGTTTGTACTGAGTCATGTCCACTAACTCTGATGATTCATCAGATAACAACTTCAGGCTGTTATCCATGGGTGTGGTCATGGATTTACAATCCAACATATCAAATCCTTTTAATATTTCCACAACATACTTTCCCTGGAAATAGTTTGCGAAGACACATTACTTCACTACAGGTTGAACATGTTGCAATGTACTCATCCTCTTCATGAGATCATACCAGATCCCAAACATCCTAAGGTTCTATTCTATCCTCAACACTTTCTGTTTGCATCTACAATGAGTTCATCATGTCAGGTCATTGACATATCCCAGTGTTCCGCATTCAACCTTAAATGTTGGAACCCACTTTACTCTTGGTAAATCCTTAGTCCATCAAGAAGTTGTCCATCTTGGCATACCATGTCGAACTCGGAGATCTTCTGCAGTCACTCCCCCTAAAGTAGAGCATCATCCTCCTTCTATATTTTGTACTCTATGTATTGAAACATTATGTACTAGAGTGACAGGTATCATCCTCTGTCGCCGATATTCTATGTATCCATCTCATGTCACTAGATACCAAGATCCTTTATCTTGAACTTTGTTGAAAAGTTCCTCTTGCACCCATCTATGAGCTTGTTGTCCTCTATAGGCTTCCATCTTCAACCTTGCGGCAAATGTTAAGATAGTCATCACTCTAGGTGATCTTCAAGCTCCTTATGTAACTAGATGTGCTTATCTATGGGTGCCTTCTGATCTCGTACAAACCCTATTCTGCACATGTGTTTCTTTGCTCGATTTATACTTCTACTTCACTGGAGAAGTGTTTTTGGTGAATGGAGTATGTCATGGCATAGTATACTCCCTCTTTCTGAGAGAAACCACGAACCTTGTTTTGTCACACTTGTTCTTGTAGATCCACATTGAATACACTATGGAATTCACTTTAGGTCTCGGAACCACATCCTAGACATCATTCCCCATGATCAACTAGTACTCTTTGATCATACTTTCTTCTATTTCTCCTTGGCTACTTCTTCATAGCTGGAAGGGTCTGCATCAATGATGTCACTCAACTGTGCCACATAACTAGAGTGTATCTGAGGCCTCTTACTTTAGTTGGAATTCTCGACATACTTTTATTCATCTTGAATTATCTCTCATTCCCAAGGTGGTCTTCATCTCTCGAGGTGGATCTACCGCTCTCTTATATTCTTCTGAAGCTCTTTCTTCCATCACCGTGTCTCTGACCCTGGGAGATTCAAGTTCATATTCATGTATGTTTATTGTAGTGAATCTTGAACTATCGTCACTTGTTCTTCGGAACACGTCTCATCCTTCTTTTCTTGTAGGCAATTGTTTGCAATCTTTCCTACAAGTCAAATGCACTAGTTTCATGGTTAGAAACATTTCATAAGACATATTCATAATGAAAATTTATTATGCATAAATATATAATCATGCAACTATTTTATCCAATACAACATTCATCCATATCCCATATACGCATGGAATCTTTCCATATGCCTTCCATCTCTACCATAACATTAATGAGAGTGTGCACTAATCCCAATATTTCAGCAAAGATGTTTCATTCTAGATAAGTAGCAATGGAGTGTTGTATAGCACCACATGCTACTTACCCATAACATGCATATTAGTAGTATATTGTTCATTAATGCAAACAATCTATCATGCATAATACATTTCATATATATGTACACAACTAAACAATGTCATATAAGTAACTAGATATATTGGAAAATACAGTTCAAATGCTTATCTTTGTTTGTTTGGTATATTCCTTTTTTATCCTTATGTCCTGGATCATTCTACTAATTCTAGGAACTTGTGTACTGGTTCTGAGTGTCACTAATTTCATTCTTTCTTATCCAAATACTAAAATGGATAAGAGTATGATCTATGTCTTCACCAGTAGAATTCATATTCCTCATCACTTGAGGAATCTTCAGCGGTGTGAGCATGATGTCTTTTCTGATTTGACTTCTTCTTGAAGAAGCCTCTATTTCTGGGACAATCTCTGGAGTAGTGTCCCTTATCATCACAAGTGTAGCATCGAATGTTGGAAGGATCTCTTCTGAATTCCTTTCGTCTTTTGTTGTGATCATGGTTCTCCTTCTTTCTATGATTTATTCTAGAGTGAACTATGAGAGATTGATCTACAGTTTCTCCCATCTTCTCCTCTCTTGCTATGAATCAATCTTCTTCTAGTGTGTATTCTTCCCATATTCTGCTGAAAGAGATCAACTTATTTCCTGCACATAATCCTTGAATGAGTGAGTCCTGTGATATTGGTAGGCAATTCAAGGTGATCATAACAATCTTGATTTCTCTTTGATTGCTTCAAGTTGTTATTTGATTTGAGAAAACCTTATGAAGTGGCGCTACATGGTCTCTAAGTTATGTATCTTCAAAGTCTTCAGTTGGTTCCTCAATGTCACCTTCCTGTTGATATTCTTTCCTTCATACCAAACATATCCTTGGGAGTCTACAAGGATGATACATGTGAGATCCAATGGAGGAATGAATAATCCTCTTGCCTTTGACTAAGTGCTTCTTGTGCTTTGTCTTCATCTCCCTCTGGATCTGCAACTTCTTCTTTGACATAGTTCTTCAAATCATGCTTCTTTAGGTATGAGAAGCACTCTATACTTCCATGCTCAGAGGTTATCGATTTCTTCAATATTTTTCTCAAGCTTGGCACTGTTTGTCATCATGATCAAAATGAGAACCTCAAATGGAAATAGAGAGGATAGACCTTACCAATGAGATTGCTTCAACTTGATGCTTGCTTGAAATCTTTTCTGGAATACAACTTCTAGTGGACCTAGGGTTTGATAGAGAAACCCTAATTTTTCAACTTGTTCCCAAGCTTGCACAAAAGCTTCTCTCCAAGATGTATCTAGAACCCTAACCTTAGGAGCACTTCCCATAAATCATACATGCAAGGTGACGAGAGAAACACCCTTTCCATCCTTTGAAATCCTAAACGATGGTTTCTTGGAATTATTACAAATTTGATGCTTGAGAGTCCCATAATTATGTCGATAGGAGTCTATATCTTGGAATTTTGGATAGGAATACCATCTATGATTTTCCTAGATTAAAGGAGGATGGGACAAGTGTACTGTATAGATTGATTTTATGGACCTCGTTCAAAATTTGTAATGAACAATTATAAAAAAGAAATATAGCTCATGTGATAACTGTAATTTGTTGTAGTTGGAAAAAAGTAAAAAATAACTCATGTGATAACTAAACTTAGTGGCATGGTAATGTGTAATCTTTGTGACAATCGAACTCAATATGGCACCTAGGATTCAAGCTAATGTGCAAAAGGTTTATTCAAACTTCATTTGGCAGCTGGGAGTCGATCTAATGTGTAGTTCATGCGACAATCGAACTCCTAATAAACTCATCCAAACTCTAAATAAACTCCTCCATCGGGCACTTGGGATTCAAGCTAATGTGCAAGCTAATGTGCACTTCGCATGACATGCCAAGTAAACTCTCAAGCTGGCAGCATAGGTACAAAGACTAAAGGCAATTGATAACATGTAGCTAAGGCATAGACAATGGATGATTACAACTACTAATAAAGAACAAGTGATATATAGCTTGTTCATGGCACTCACATGGAACTTAATTTGTGGCCTATTGATGTTCACCTACCACAAATTAAGTTGGTGTGCTAGTAACTATATCCTTACGGTAAATACAATTAAAGATAAATATAATTTAAGAGTAAGGGTTTATTTAAGAGTTTTGTCCAATTTTAAATTGATGGAGATCATTGAAAATTTAATTAACATTTATATAAATACAACTTTTAACTCTTTGTCTTCATAGTTTTCTACACAATTAAAGAAATCCACTAACCTACATATATACCCAAACAATTTTGACTTCACTTAAATAGATCTAATTTTGGTTTTTCTTGACATAATAAATTAGAAGTTTGTTACAAGACTAGTGGGATCCATCTAACCTTTCGAATGGGTTCGAAGAGTTAAAAGTCCTTTTTGAGTTGTGAATTGCTATGATAAAGTTGTGTGAGAAATTTATTGCCAAGTTTAAGAATTCCTAGAGTTGGTAAAAACCATTACCCAAGGTTATCTAAGCCATCAAAATCACCCTTAGCATGGCTAGATTTTAGTGTCTCTTCTCACCACCGTCAAGCAAAAACCAAGAGCAATAATGAGACTTGGCATTCATAACCATTATCATCATCATATAACCAAACAATTTACAACTTCACTCAAATAACTCTTATTCAAAATATACTTAATTTCCTCCCAACATCCTTTGACCTATCTTTTTGAACCTATCTTTTTGAACGTGGAAAGGAAATCATCCAAATAAAAATGAATAAAATGGAACTTAGTCCAAAAAATTCCAATCCTTTTGAACATGGTAAGGTAATAATCAAAATAAAATTGAATGAAATGGAACTGAGTCCACAAAAATTCCTTCATAGTGGAAGTTGATTGAGAACTATCAACTTGAAGCTAAAAATGTATGAACTACATAAGAAGCGCTTGGCGTTCATGTAGAAAGTTGTGTTCTTGTAGGCTTACGCTGTTAGCATATGAAAATATTCATAATATCGCTGCATTTTGATAAAAACATTTCAACTGAAAACGTTGTTCCCTATAAAAATGTTGTGATGTTTTGAAATGTGAAATTTGGTCTCAAATCTGTACAAACTTGTGATGATTGAATTATAAGTTATCAAAGCATAATTTCCTTTTCAAATAGGTAAACATAAATAAGTAAACATTAATGAGATTTTTAATGTTAAATTATGTTTTGGAATTATCATATTTCATTAAATCAAGCAAGTTGAAAAATGTGATATATAAATATTGTTAAGATTTTTATATATTTTTTTAGTAAGCTATAATTTTTTTATATTAATAAGTACTTATATTTTAGAATTTCAAATGGATTAACAAATATATATTTTTAGATTGTATAAAGAATATATTGTTTATTTATTTTTAATTATATATATATTAGCTAATGCACACATAACCAATGGTTTATGAAAAACAAATTAATAGCTAATATTAATATTATCAACAAATTAAATGATTCTAATAATTAAGATTAATATTATTCTGACATGTTTTGTAAATAAATTGTTTTTGTAAGTCTAGAGTTTATTCTATAGAGAAAAAGTAGTGTTACAGGTAAAAATACAAAACTGTGTATTCGACTTGCAGATAAGCAGAAAAAAAAAGGAGAAACTAGTCTGTTCATTGTATTTACATCCGGGGGTTTTGTAAATACAATTAATTGGCTTTGATGTTTTTATATTCTTTGTCAAGAAAATACATATAATTAATTCTAGATCCTTTTCTAAACAAGGTAATTTTTAAGGCCTTAGTTTCTTCAATTAGTTATTATTTTTTGACATTTTTTCAAAAATAAACTAGCTAATTAACCATTTTTATCTACATTTAGACTATATTTACTTAAAATGTGTATTTTTTATTATAATACGAGACAAAAATTAGAAATTTCAATAGTTCTGTATGTTATTTAATATTGATCTACGTATCTATGTAAATCATTTTTTCAATTTTTAAACCTGATATATTAAAATGATACCATTATGCCATTCCTACAGCGCAGAGCGCAGCAGAGCAATGAAGAATGCCGAGATCATAGGGAGACAGTCAGTCATAGGATGCTCTCGTGCCCTCCGCCCATAGCAACGGTCATATACAGGGGCTGAGATAGCGTGGTGAGTAAGATATTCAGCCCTCCCTGCATGGCATATTAACGATCATTACTCATTATAGCGTGTCTCAAATATATTTATACTATAACAGATCCCCAACCAGTACTATTACCAGTAGGCCTGTTTGTTTGGCCGTAGTTTAAGCCACCTTTTTATTCACATAACTCTCTCACTGGATCCTTTGGGTATTCTCTGTGACAAATTTTATATTTTGGTAAAGGTTTTGCGTCCAATTTTTTTTTCGCTTTCATTTATTTCTTTCTATGTTTTGTGTTTTGGGTATTGTATAGTGTTGCATGCTTTTCTTTCCTTTCTTTTTCTTTTCTGTATATATTTGCTTTATGTTTTTTTCTTCTGCATATCTGGTTTTGTGTTTTGTATAGTGTTGCATGCTTTGCTTTCTTTTCTGTTTTCTTCTGCATATCTGGTTTGGTTTTGGTTTTGGGACTCCTGACCCACCTCAGAGACATACTACAAAATTCAAATGTGCAGCATGTTTCCCAGGACTTCTATGCATTTTGGTAATGCGTTTATTGTGATGCACTTCTACTTTGGTTACTTTTAGAAAAATACAAATAAATTTATTGTATGGTAATTTTAACGATACAAGTTTATTGTTTCTTACAGTAGCACTGGCGTCTTAACCATACCCTGCCACCAATTGTTCTACATCTCTCAGATTACCAAGGTAAAGTATGTTGTAGAGAAGATAGGAATTATTTTAATTTTGGATTTTTATTAAATATGAAGAAAAATTTAATGAAGTTTAAATTCTTTTTTGATGATGTAAAAGTTATGGATAAGTTTTTGTTTTAAGAGATTTAATACTTTCATTATTTAATAATTCTAAAATTAAGATGGATTTAAACTAGTATATATAGATTTATTTCTTTTATTTTTATTGTTTTTTTAAGTTTTTTGCTTCTTATTTTTATTAACCATGAAACTTTTATTTGCATTTTATTTTTAGAAACTTTTATTTGCATTTTATATTTAGTATAAGATCAAATTGAATAATATAATTAACATTTATGTAGATTAAAATTTGGAAACTCGGCATAGAACTAGCTTAATCTAGATTTATTTACTTAGATAGATTAAATGTTTTAAAGATCAAAATATTGTTAAAAACTTCCTAAAAATTGCACCTAAAAAATATGATCTTCTCTATACTAAATGTATCTCCATCAAAATAGATTTTTACTTGAGAGATATAGATTCATTCTTTACATATTCATTTTGTTCTTAGTATTCCTTTTCACACATTGATGTTACCTGCATTATATATTTTCCTGTATGAAATAAAGGAAATAATGTAGTTGACACCTATGTAGGCTTCAATATGGTAATATCTGATCTCCTTTTGCTGGTAAAATCTAATTAGTAAACATAGTAACTTGACTAATTTGTTAGTTTATGTATTGTTAAAGTCGACAGAGGTGTACATACCCTGTTTCCTATGGATTTGAACCTGTGACCTCTTAGAGGTGTACATACAGTACCTCCTCCAGATTTAAACATATGACATTTTCACAGGAAACACATGTTCTTAACTCTTAGGTCCACATCTTTTTATATTATAATTTAATTCTCATGTCAATTTTAAACACCCTTCATAGTCACACATGGATTTTAATAGATCTTAAAGTTAAAGTTATTTGATCATGACAAAAGAAAATTATTTTTCTCATTTTTAACATGATCTTCCCTATTTGTTAGGCATCAAGTGATCACTTACATAAATACACTAACTACTTAAGTTTGATTTGACTACATAGCAAAAAAAGTGCATTCAGAATGCACATACTACCTTAATAATGCAACCTATCGCCCCAAAGTCTCAATACAGCCGATCCCCCTGAGTCTCACCCTATCCCATAAGTTTCAAATATATCCACACAGCCCCTACATAGATACACTAACTGCTTAAGTTTGATTTGACTACATAGCAAAAAAGTACATTCAGAATACACATGATACCTTAATAATGCAACCTATCCCCGAGGTCTCAATACAGCCACTAAGTCTCACCCTATCCCATAAGTCTCAGTGCACCACCCTATAACCAGAAGTATTCATTACTTTTATAAGCAGGCAAGCCATTTACTGTTAATGTTTTCACGTTGTTTTGATTGGCACGATTTATTGAAAATTACATTGCATATTTGATCAATCAGAACACCAGGCCTAGGTATTGACTGAAATGCGTTTGAACACTTTGTCTATACTGAAACAGCGTTTGATCAGTTTTCTGCTCTCTGTTTGATCAGTTTTCTGCTGCAGCAGAGACATTCAGTATTGGATAATTCAAGGTCTTCTTGTTAGAATTGTTGCTCGTTAAAATAAAACTTTTAGAGTTGCTGCAGACCGTTGATGAATGAGATGGTTTGATAGTTACTGTGTCGACCATACTTCTGAAATGCGTCTAGACATCATGTTCATGAGGAAACAGACTTGGATCAGGTTTCAAGTCAAAGTGTTTTACGAGGCTGTCTTCTCCAGAGACACCCGGAGACATTTACTGCGACATAATTCAACCTCATGTTTTGCTAAACAAATTTTAGTTGTTGTTGACTGTTGATGAATGGGAGGGCTTCAGAGTTTTGAAGTTCAACAATTGATGGAACTTATTATTTTACATAATAGCACAGCCATGCTAGTGACAAGTTATGTGTTATTGTCCGCCGCGGCGGGTTATTCATGTATAAGCTATATATGTTTTTTTAATTATTTATTTCTAATTTAGAAATACATCTTTAAAATAAATTTCAAGAGTACACTTCTATGAGACACACCTTTTGTGAACCTTTAAATATTTCAGACACTTAAGAATGTGTATCACATACTTAAGAATCTTGGAATAAACAAGAAATCTATTGAGCTCATACAGTTTGTCTTGTAGTTATCCTTCATTTTATTTCTCAAATCTTAGGCTAGTTATCTTTCATTTTATTTCTCAAATCTTAGGTTATTTTTTTATTAGATCTCAATCTATTGGTGATAGTTCAGTACCTTTTCAATGTTATTTATTTAGGTTATGTTACATCTTGAATTACTATGCATAATTAAAGTTTAAAAGAACAATGCTAACTAAAGGACAACTTTAGAGGCGCTACCTATTGTCACCGCAATAACTTCATCTCACTTTAGGTTGTGTCTCCTCCAACTCAAGGAGAGTATCCCTAGGAAATAGGATTTTTAAAGCTAGACACTGAGGCACAAGGTACATAAGAGACAAGGCTTAATAAAATGTCATTTTATATCTTTTATAGTATAAGAAAGTAATGGGAGGATCAAGAGGTTAGTGTCAATCCGAGCAAGGGATAAATTGAGCCAAAGGACCAATCCAAGTGGGAAATTTCATGAATCGTTAAAGAAACAAGGGTGACTAGAGAATGCCACAAGAAAACCTAACATGATGAAAAATTAATATAAAAAGTAGATTAAGAGGACCCAAATGGTGTCACATCAAAACATTGTTAATTAGGTTGACTTATGCAGTTAAGTATTACAAGCAACAACTATAAAATATAATGTGAGCTAATACAATCATGTATAAGACATTAAATGGAAATATAGGGAGAAACTTCCCACATAAAACCCTTTCAAGGTGATAATACCCTTCTCATATGGCCCCAAAAGAACAGGTTCTAGTAATTCTACACCATTAACAACATTAACAATATTTAGAAATGGAAACATAAGCCTCACATTAATAACAAAAGAAATCCTTACACTTCAATATCAACCAAGAAAAAATATATCCATTAAGCTCCAAGTAGATAAAACTCCAAAAGTTCAACCATCATAAATGAAGGAGACGGAAAAGCCTTACATAGATTTTAGCTCCTATTCCATCTACAATCAAATAACAATAAAGTTCCTAGATCTAGAGTAGGATGGAGTACACATACAAATATACTTGAACAACTACCAACTATAATATAATATGGTTGGAAAACCACAAGTATACAATCTCCAACCAAGGAAAGTCCCAAGAAGTAGGGCAATTCCATAAAATATGGAACAAATTCCAAGTAGAATTCCAATGTTTAGCGTCTCAAGGCTCTCCAAGTTCAATGCTCTAATAATATAGTCCCACAAATAATGTAAGATGGTAAATGAAACCATAGGTCCTCTTCAATGATAAACAATATTCATCGAACCATGAAAAAGTGTGTGATAAGCCCTCCATCCTAAAACCCTGCCCCAAAATATAGCATAAAATTATGCATAGGACACCTTGAAAATGAATTTCCTCCATGAATATGCTCCAAAATGTACGTACTTCCTCCACAAAGTATAGGAAGATGTGCAACAAAGGCTCTCCAAGAAAATCCTCCCACTTGATATATGTGCAAGTCATCCTCCAAGTGGATCATACCATCAATCAAGGCTAAACCAAGCCAAAGGAGCTACAATGGGCATGTGTGTGGCTCTACAGGAGAATGATCGAAAAATAAGCATGAGGATGGACGCAAGGAGCCTTATAATAGTGGGATCCCCCATCATAAATGTGTAAGAGATTATTTCCAAAGCTAATGCTCCATCAATAAAAGCATGAAAAGCGTGCAAGCAACCTCCAAGGAGTGGAAGACCAAAATATGGCATGAAACCTCATGTAGAATGATTCCAAGGGTTGCTTCTACTTCATGTTGACCTCATCAAGAGTCAAAACCTCAATACATGCAATGAATGCTCCCCAAAAATGATGTCCACATATCAACCAATTCATAATCTATGTGTAAGGGATAGATCCATGAAACAAGGAGATTATGAGTTGGTAAGGGAAGGGATAGATCTATGTGTAAGGGAAGGGATTACTCCAAGCAAGCCAATATGACTAAGAGGAAATCATATCAAGATAAAAAACATGGAGAGATCACATCCAATTGTTATTAGCATCAATCCAGCATCCAATCAACCAAAGGAGAACAACAACCCTAGGCCAAAGCTCACATGTACCTCAATCCATCTAATGAATCATCCTAGAAGACCAATATTTGTGATTAAAATTGCAAGTGTAACCCCCATACAATATTAGGGGTAACACTTAGCTCAAACTTGGGAAATGTTCTCTTTGAAGAAGGGTGTATGAGAACCTTGCAATCTATTACATTTACCTATTATGAGAGGAAGTAAGAGATAAAGAGAAACTATGTGGTGGTATGGCTCATTCACTTACCAAGATATTACATACAATTTCCACATCCAATACATCAACATAGCCCAAAATTGGCTTTACATGACAAGGAATAAACCAACAATTCCAAAAAAGCATGAAATAAAATATAGTCATGATCTTGATCTTATTTATTCTAATCTAATGCTCTCAAGAGATTATTCATCCTACCATATTCTCATATAGGAAGAAGAATGATGCTAAGTGAAATCATATAAACAATGAAACCACTTAGGCATCTTATTGAGGCCATCAATTCTTCCTTTGTGATTGGTCATCATCCAAAACAATGTTTAATAAAAAATCAAGTTGATCAATGATAGAAACTCCATGAGATAATGACAAGAATTTGAAATGTGTTCATGAAGGTGGTGGAGAACTCCAATATCATGCCAAGAAAGGCATGCATCAACAAACAACTCCTCTATCCTAGTTTGTTTATGAATAATGTAAACATCAAGATGGTTGAAAATTCGTAATTCTATCCCTCGTGATTCCCTACAATATCATCATCACCCCCCTCAAGTAACGAGGGCTCACGAGGCTCTACAAGCCTACAAAAATATCCAAGTTTATTCTCCAAGTAATATGTAAATAAGATATGGCATAACATTCCAACTTTTAAAAAAAAAGTCCCAAATTTAGGTCTTGAAACCTTCTTCTCGTTGGCTTAAAATTTCTGCAATATAATATAAACTAAATTTCTTGCTTCCTAGTACAATTTCCAACATTAAATATACATCTTCTAGCAAAAAATCGTTCAAAATATGAGAAAAACTTGAAGGAAAAGGTGGCTGCAAATTTCTGCAATTAAAACCCTTCAAGACCATACAATTTCCATTATACATTACCTGGCTGCAAATTCATGCATAACTTTACCAAAATCTAGGATTTAGGGTGCTAAAAAAATTCCATGTGTTTACCATCATAAAAGATTTCTAAATTATTCAAAGAAAAAAACGCATTGTACCCAATAGAACATGGGTGGAAATGGCCATGAAAATGTTGTAATAAATCTACCCTAGATGGATAAAACAAATCTTAAAAAATATGCTCTAAAAAGTATGAATTATTGATAGGGGCATAGGGATGGAAAATACCATGTAAAATTTCAGCATTTATCTCCTCAATGTTAGTCTATTCCAAAGAATCAAAATTTGCAATTTTTTCACTAGATACATCACTACAAGTACATATATAGGGTCTTCACAAATTTTCCAACAATCCATGGCCATACTATGATCCAAAATCTGAAAAATTGTGTCTTAAAATCCATGCCCTCGGATGTCATCATGTTCAAAAAATGGGTAGACAAATACATTTGTCATATTTTCATGATTTTGGGGTTTCTCTTCAATACTTATCCTATCAACATCATCATTTTCAAAAATCTGAGAGGGGTTATAGATTACCAAATCCTTGTCTTGATGTGGAGAATAAATTGATACTTCAATTCTTTCCTCAACACACTCTTGGCCTTCAATTGAAACAATAGGTTCTTCATCATGTACTTAAGGAGTTTCTACATCACAATGTGCTTTCTCTTTAATAGAAACATGAGATGCATCTTGTTCATCAACAACGTCCTCATATATTCTATTGATATATTCGCCATTGGGAATCCATTGCTCATGATGATTAGGGATCCATTTCTCAATAAAAACATGCAAAAGATTAATTTTCTCTTCTACCAATATGTTGAAAAAAATCCCTTGTGATCCATTTCAAACTAAGTGAAAACAACCTCATCAAAACATCTTCATGAATAACACTAAAATATGAAATGAATTCCATGAAACATGAAATGTGCAATGTGGTTGATGTTGGGTATGTGTTATAATCGTTGCATGTGAGTTGCACCAAAGTCAAATCTTAGCTAAGGATTGGAGTTTAATATAATATTGATTGATAGATTAGGGTTTTAGATGCTACAAAATACCTAAATATTCTATTGAATGATTTTTAAAAAAATACAATGAGAAAGAGATAGATGTGGCTCTAAGTTTTGCTAGTTTATCCTAGTTAAGGGTTTCTAGGGTAAATCTCCATGTATTATGTGTTCCATTGTTTAATCTCTAATTTGATTAAGATTATGTTATAGATAAAGAGGTACCTCGAGATGTCCTCCATGTGGTTCTTCCTAGCATGGAAGTACATCATCAGTATAAGAAATAGTGTGGAGTGTGAGATTCACTCCAGTAGGTGGCATAGATTTAGTGATTTAAGACATGCAGTGATTCAGTGACTTCTTCATTCTGATGTGTGGAGTGTAGCGGTGCACTAGTTTCTTATGGGTGAGATGCATGATGCATGTGCATGTGCATGGAGGCACGTGGTGGTGTGAATGTGTAATGTGCATGCATGTAGTTTACACTATTTGGATGCATAGTTTTTAAGACACTAAAGTGAACTCTTTGCATGCAAGTCGAATTAGGGTTTTTGATCCCTAATCTTGCCAAAATGTTATAAAAGGACATTTGAAAGACAAAATTTAGTGTTTCTTGTGAGATTCAGTTGATCAAGAGAGCTAAGAAAATTATTTAAGTTGGGAGGGCACATTCATCTAAGAGATTTGGGGTGCATTCCTGAGAAAGAGTGAGGGAAGATATTTTGGGACAGAGGAGGTACATCATTCTAGTTGTGAGAGAGATCATCTCATAGGGTTTCTTTAGATATTTAGGAGCAGAGTAAATGGGACATGTTACTGATATTGAGGGGTGCATTCTCCAGCTATATCATACATGTGAGAGTAGAGGTACATGTATTGAGGCTAGGAGGGTCAAGAGAGAGTGAAGGGTTGTCTTCGGAGATTAAGGAGGACTCATAGAGACCTTAGCCATAGATTGACTAAGGTAGAGACATAGGGGCACAATTCTGAGACAAAGGGGACAATTCTACAGCTGGGGGGCATCTTTCAGATATTGAGGCCGCTAGTCTTCATTCAACAAAGCAGAGCAGTTCAGAAGGGAAGAGGGATCACTTCTTAAGATGCTAGAGAGATATTACTTCTTCCATATATTGGAAGAGGTAATGATCGAAGATTCAAAGTAAGGGCAGGCAGTTGCAGCTGCATGTAGATCTAGGGATTTGACCTGTTAGGTTCTCTTTATTTTTTATTGTTGATTGTATACTCTATATTATTTTTCTCTGGCTTGAGATTGAATAAACCCCCATAGATGTTGGTTTTTCCCTTCGAGGTTTCCAAGGTAAATATAGTTTTTATTGATGTGTGATTGCAATTTGTGTGTTAAGTTGTAAAGAGATTTACAGTTTTTTGTTATAAGTATCTTGCATAGCTATTACCTTCTCTAGAAGAGAGAAGTTGGGTTTTCTTGTGGCTTATTGAGACTCAAGCCGGTTGAGATCATAGATCTATAGATCGAGCAATGACATCTAGAGAATTTACATGGTATCAGAACCTTTCTAAAGGTGAGGGGGGAATCACACTTAGATCTGGATGCAATATACTAGATCTGTATGGAGACTAAGTGGGGACATCAAATATGTGGAGAGAGTGACCATAACTACTAGATATGAAGAGAGTAGATTAGATATGTGGTTGTAGAGGTTAGACATATCATATCTAGGGGTTTGAAGGTGAGATATGATATAGATATTTTAGATATGGGCGAGTAGGGGATATATCTGTGACAAAGAGATTCTTTTGTTCAATAAGATAGTATTGGTTTAGATTTTGTTTCCCAGATATTATGGTGAGTATATTACGTGTTGAGGATTGGTTGGATGGGGCCTCAAAATTTAATGCATGGAAGGCCATAGATATATTTTTCTAAAGGAAAACCAACTATGGAATATTGTGGAGATTACTGCCACAAAGCCTATTAATGTTCCAACAGATGCTATGGTAAAGGAAGCATATAAAAAAAATATAAAATCCTAGAGGGTCCTCCTTGATGGGATCAAGGATCACATGATACCACACATTACAGGTAAAGAGAATGTGAATGAGACGTGGTATTCATTGGCAAAGTTGTACCAGAGCTCAAATGAGAACAAGAAAATGGTACTTATAGAAAAGTTAAAAACCATAAATATGGTTAAGGATGATAGTATGGCCACATACATTACTTGGAAAAATTAGGTAAGAGACGAGTTGGGGGAAGTGGGGAAGAAGTTTGAGGATGGAGAGTTTGTACAAAAAATCCCTAAAATGCGTGACTAACCCATGGGTGATTTTTTTTGAGTCCATCATGGCTAGAGAGAAACTCTCCAAGTGGGATCATCTATGGGATGACTTCACATAAGAGGAGACCCAAAGAGGTTACCTTCAGGGAACTTCTTTTCCTACCCCTAAGTAGGAATATGAGGTGCTTGCGACTAAAGGAAAACAACAGTTCAAGAAGAATGAATAGAAGAAATATATAAGCAAATTGAAGTGCTTTGATTGTAATGAATATGGCCATTATACAAGCCAGTTCCCCCATAAGAAAAAGAACAAGGAAAATAAGGGTGAGCATGAAGCTGCAAAAAAAGAGATAGATGAGTTCTATTTGAGAGGGAGTTCTCTCTTGCATCTTTTGTTTCAAACCGAGATAGAAATCAAACTAAGGTTTAGGTAGATGAGAGGTGGTTGGTTAACTGTATGCATTGCACTCACATGACTAGAGTGCAAGAGGCATTCATATTCCTAGAGTATATTTATGTGCAGTCTATTCATGGTGGTTATGGTAGAGTGCATATGGTCAAGGGGGTGAGATGAGTGTCGTTCCTCCTAGAGTTTAGGGAACTTCTAGAGGCATCAAGAATATTCTATATACCACGAATGATATTGAGCATACTTTCAGTATCATCCTTGGATGATGCAAGGTACTCTATAGTTTTTCAAAGGGAGCTTATATTCACCTATCTAGAGGGACATGATCCTGTGTTGATTGGTCACGGGATTGATGGGGAGTATATAGTTCGAGGAAGACCCACTTCAAGAGCATCTAGGTGATTGATAGAGAATTCATTAGATTCTGAGATGGACTTGGAGGTGTATATGAGCTTTTGATAGTCAGTTCATAGGAATGAGGGATGAGTGAGATTCTCACATTAGTACCAACCAAAGACTGAGTTGGTACAATATGATGGATTTAGATTTAGATCAGGATTGAGGTGATTCATCTCAAATAAGGGAGGTTAGATATGTAGGTCAGTGGACCCTCTTGATGGCAGCTTCAGAGATTGGTTGCGGCAGAGACTCAGAGGGATTCTGGATCAGGGGTTAGTGACAAAGTCTGAGAGAGAGCAAGAGGCTTCTCCCAGAACTAATTTAATGGATATGTATAAAGGTATATTAGATCATACTACACCAGTGGCAGCGAAGTTAGAGGAGACAGGTGCAGTAACATGAGACTGGTTGGATCTAGGAATTAGTGGTCGAACTTCCCTCAATAAGAAGGAGTGTTATATTTAAAGAGGTATCTTAGGATGTTCTCCATGTGGTTCTTCCTATAATGGAGGTACATCATCAATATAGGTAGTAGTGTGGAGTGTGAGATGCACTCTAGCAGGTGGCATGGATTCAGTGATTAAATACATGTAGTGATTAAGTGACTTCTTTAGTCAGATGTGTGGAGTGCAGTGGTGCACTAGTTTTCGATGCATGAGATGCATGATGCATGTGCGTGTGTGTTACATGGTAGCAATACTAGCACACCTTTAGATGTTTTCTCAAGGATAGGGGTCATTCATTTCTTCAGGACCATGATGGGGTGTTATCAGTACTTTCTAAGAGATGGTTATGGCTTGACATTGTGGTCCTTCCTTTAGAAGCACTATGGATTATTGGCATTGTTGATTGCCTCATTATAGGGCTTGTAGCCTTGAGATTGGTGTACATGGATCCTAGGGGTGGCTCACTAAGTCACATGACCCCCTGTTTGTTTTATACATCAGTGACAATTTTCCATCTCTGAGGCTCTTTCCTCCCCTTGTAGTCACCTTGTGCACCCATATTGGTCTCTTTCCAATACAACACCCTCCTTCCTTGGGATAGTTCCCTTATTGATGTCACCTTTGGTCACCATGCCCATAGGTTGTTTGAGGGGCTAATTTGAGGGATTTTTAGCATTATTGAGGTTAGATGGGGCATGGTAATTCCCCCCTTCTCACTCTACCTCTCGAATTGAGTCTTACCACTCAGTTTTAGTCATTTTTAGCAGTTTTTAGGTACCTCGAGGGGAAATGACCCAGGTATCCTACTTTAATCCTACTTTAGGCCATCTTTATATTATTTTATATTATTTCATGTTATCTTTTTACATTGGCATTTATTTGGTTATCGTCCTGGTTATTTTTGTAAAGTGAGTTGAGAAACCAATAAATACAACTAGTCAATTCATTTGTAAATGATAACTCAAGGGATAAATCATTATGTTTCTCTTTTACCCTAGATAGTCATTTGGAAGGTGGTGCACACCTCTTGAGGAATTTTCTTCTTACTCTTATGGATCAAATTTTGATTTTTTTTTTGAGGTTTCGCTCATGCTTGGTGGATGATAATAATTCTTGGAAGAACACAAGCTCAAGTAAGTCTAGGTTTTAGCCTTGCTTGGTGAAGGTATGTGAATTATTTCTTCTTGAATGATTGAATTTTGGCCATAGAGCTTCATTTTTTTCTGAGTAGTGCCTTTTTTATGGCTTCTATCTCCTTTGCATGCTGGGAAACGCTCCCTTGAGGACTTTTTTCCCTAGATTGGCCTTAGATCTCCAAGATGTTCCCCAGATTATGCTCTCACAACAAACCCTAGAGGTTGTTTGAGAAGCCCTGGTTTAGTGACAAGGAGAAATTGACTCCAAGAGGGAGGCTAGCCACCTCTTCTCTAAGCCTGGGGTTTGGGTTGCATCCATCAAAATCTCGTATCTTATTAAAATATCTCTCAATTGAATTCTTTCATTTCATATGTAATTATTGCATCTTGTATGGTATAATTAGGTTTAGAATTAGGTATGAAATTTTAAGTCTAAAGCCCTAAAATTAAAAACAAAATTCAAATTTTGGCCTCCCTAAAATTTCATCCCTCTCCTACAAATTCGGCATGCCTTCTTTATCCCTAAAAACCCTAGGGAGAAATTTTAGGAATCCCTGACACTCCCCCCCCCCCAAAAAAAAATCATTTTTTGCTTCTTTAAACCCTTTTAAGGGTAGAATATTGCTCCTAGTCCTTGTCCTAGTTGATTTACCCCTTGACCTTACCTTAAAACCCCTCCAAAAACCTTGGATTCTTACTATTCAAAAAACTTTGCAGCTTACATTTTTTTGTTGATTGTCAAAACCTAACAATAACCTCTCTCCTTTAGAGCTTCTCCCTCTTTTCTCTAGGCCTCCTCCCATCCTCGACCTCTAATATAGGGTATAGAACCTCCTTTTCAAACCCACTTCATGGATATAACAACCTTCCCACTGTTATTTTGGCATCCCTTTAAACCAATACTTTGAAGTCTGCAATTTATTGCAGGTCGTCACCATCCTTTTTCTGCAGCTATAACCTGTCACAAAGAGACACCAATTAGATCAATAAAGGCTTAGATAAGACTTAAATATACTAAAATCACATCAGTACTTCAAGTTAAAGTTAGTTGGTATGCATTGAATGCGATCAATTATAATTTCTTTATTACATACTACTGCAATCTTTGTCATAAAAAGAATGACCATTATTGTAGGTTGTTGTTAAAACTGGTAGCTATTGTTGTTACAATAATTATATCATTGGTTTGCTTATTGATGGTGAATGATTGCGTACAAAGTTGAATGATAGCTGATTGTCCACTATCAAAGAATCATTTCCATGTAACAGAATTTCATTATTATTTTCCATGACATTATTGAAATAAAATATGCATCTTATTTTTTATTGAAAGAATGATCACATGTTTACAATGAGTATTGGATAGACTATGCTTTGCTAGTGAAATTGATATACTTGTTTACATGTACAAGCATTACTACTTATTTAGTATGTCTTCTTCTTTCTCAAGTTGATGCATTAAATAAATTGGTAATTAATATCATTGTTTAGAAAATATAATTCTTTTGTCCAAGTGTCTTGCAGCTATTCTATAAGGGCTCTCCCCTTGGAGGACAAGTCTCTTCGAAGAAGTTAAATATTTGTGACCAAGGTGACATTGGGTCATAAGTCCATGCATATGCTTACTGGGAACTAGCCCTACCAGTTTTCCTAGTAACACATGTGCAGGGAGGCATGGTATGCATGGAGGTGCATGGAGGTGTCCATGCGCATGCATGCAGTTTACATTGTTTTGATGCATAGTTTTTAACACACTAAAGTTAATTCTTTGCATGCAAGTTGAATTAGGGTTTGTGAGCCCCAATCTAATTGGAAGGTTATAAAAGGACATTCAAAAGATAAAATTTATTTTTTCTTGTGCGACTCAGGTGATCAGGAGATCTGAGCGAATGAGTTGAGCTGGGAGGATGCATTCATCTAAGAGAGTTGGGGTACATTTCTGAGATAGAGTGAGGGAAGATATTTCTAAGATAAGG
Organism: Pseudotsuga menziesii; assembly: GCA_001517045.1. Lineage (NCBI taxonomy): Eukaryota > Viridiplantae > Streptophyta > Pinopsida > Pinales > Pinaceae > Pseudotsuga > Pseudotsuga menziesii. The sequence continues at coordinate 183,110 of LPNX010635367.1, forward strand.
GAGGAAAATCATTCTAGTTGTGAAAGATATCATCTCACATGGTTTATTTAGATATTGAGAAGCATAGTATTTGGAATGTCTTACTAAGATTGAGGGGCGCATTCTCTAGCTATATCACATGTGTGAGAGAAGAGGAATATGTATTGAGTCCATGAGGGTCAAGAGAGACTAATGGGTTTTCTTCAGAGACTAAGGAGGACTCATAGAGACCTTATCTAGATATTGAATGAGGCAGAGACAGAGGGTACAATTCTACAGCTGGGTGGCATCTTTCAAAGACTGAGGTTGGAATTCTTCATCCAATAGAGTAGAGTAGTGAAGAAGGGCAGCAGGAGCACTTATTCAGAGGAGAGAGAGACAATACTTCTTCCAAATATTAGCAGAGGTAGTGATCAGAGATTTAGACTTAAGGAAGATAGTTGGGCCACGTTTCCTAAGAGGATTAGTTGTATCTACATGCAGATCTAGGGATTTGACCCGACATGTTCTCTTATTGTATTTATGATTGTTGATTGTATACTCTCTATATTATTTTTATCTAGCTAGATATTGAAGAAATCCCCATAGATGTTAGCTTTTCCCTTCAAGGTTTCCAAGGTAAATCTAATTTTTATTGATGTGTGATTGCAATTTATGTGTTAATTTGTAAAGAGATTTCTAGTGATTTTTGCTATAAGTATATTGCGTAGCCGTTACCTTTTTTGGAAGAGAAAAGTTGGGTCTACTTGTGGTTTATTGAGACTCAAGGTTGATTGAGATTTCTAAATCGAGTAGTGACATTTGGATAATTTACATATTCAATATGCATTGTTTCACTTCACAGGTTTAAAACTTAAATGTGGTATCAAATCTCGATTATTGACTTTAGGGCGATGTTTTTATTTCCAATTGTTTGGCTCATTGCATAGAGCAATTTTAACTTGGGTCTATGATAAATATGGTTTTAGTAGTATTTTTTCATAGTGATTCATGTTTTGAAAGAGAGTGGCAAGTAGTTCTATAATTGAGATTGAAAAATTTAACAATTAGACATTTGAGTGATGGAATATCTTCTTGTAGATCAAGAATAGTGAGTTGTGTATCCAAGTACACAACCTACTACTATGGATAAATAAGACTAGGAGAAGTTGGAAATAAAGACAAGAAGTATGATTCAACTTTGTTTATTAGATTCAATGTTGTTAAATGTCACTAGAGAAGACAACACAAAGAATTTATGGGATAAGTTAGGAAGTTTGTATTAGTCAAGGTCCTTGGTAAACAATTTATTCTTCAAAAGAAGTTATATCATCTTAGGATTGATGATAGAAACTTAGTGATAGATCATCTAAATTTCTTTAATACTATGGTAGGTCAAATTCACTCTATTGATATTAAAATGGAGGAACAAGACAAGTGCATTACCCTTTTATGTTCTTTTATAGACTCATAGGATTGTAGCAATTGGTAATGCTACTTGATCACATTAAAGTTTGAAGATATAGTGGCATTGGGAAATGAGGTGGAAAACCATGAATAGTCAGTGCCAAATGCCTTATTCACGAGAGATCATTCCAAAGATAGAAATAAAAATGATTCTAGAGGGGAGATCAAAATCTAAAGGTATATTTAAATATCCATGAAACTCTTTAATGAAATGTTGGAAATGTGGTAAAGTTGACCATTATAATTACAAATCCAAAAATAATGATAAAGGGAAGGGATCTATTGATGCCCCTCCCATTGAGGTTCCTACCTCCCTATAAGAAGGATGAGATATGAACCTATATTATACAAGTACCCATTTAGATAATGATGTATGTTTGATTGACCTAGGTGCTTCTTAAATATGAATCCTCACAAGGAGTGGTTTTATGAATATGATAAGTACTCAACAACCATAATTATAGGACGTGGAAGAGTTAAGATGGTGCTCAAGGATGGGAGGATTGGAACTCTCCCTTGGTTTTTACACATTCTAGAGCTAAATAGAAACTTGATATCCATGAGTGAGAATATTGATGTAGGCATACATGTTGTTTTTGGAATGAAACTTGCAAAATGGTTCAATAAGCAATGGTCTTGATGAGGGATTTTGGAATGGTACTCAATACAAGTTGTTGGGAATCTCTATAACCAATGGATGTAACAATGTTTTTGTTTCTAAGGATGGAAATAAAGAAGATAGAACCCCTATTATATCTAGAGAAAAGATAATTATGTGGCATCAATTACCAGGATATATTAAAGAGAAGGGACTTTGAGCATTACATGATAAAGGTATGGTTGAATGTATGTTTGATTACACAATATATTTATATTTATATGAATATTGCATATATGGTAAATAGGATCAGGTAAGATTCATATCTAGTGCTACAAGAGAAAAATGAATCTTAAAGTTAATACACATTATTGTGTTTGGATTTGCACTTGTTCCATCATAAGGTAAGTATGTGTATTATGTTTCATTCATAGATGACTTCTCAAGAAACTCATGGTTTTATTTCCTTCGAAGGAAATTTGAGGTCTTAGATAAATTTAAAGAGTTTAAGGATCTTTTATATAATTAGATAGAGACGAAAATAAAGGCGTTGAGGATAGATAATCATGGAGAGTTATATGGAAATGAATTTGAGGAATTATGTAATAAGTTAGGAATAGAAATATGGAGTAATCCATACACACGTAAATGAAATGGAGTTGTAGAAAGAATGAATAGGACATTGATGGAATATTAAAGGAGCATGCTCAGTGATGTTGCGAGAGGATATGAATTATGGGTATATGCAATGGATATTGCATGATACCTGGTACATTTTTTATGAAGTATGGAAATATCTATTGTATCACCTTTTCTAAGGGAAACCACTTGACCCATTGTTTTTGTTTATTAAATGCAAATAAATGAAGGTACCCTTGTAGACATTTATTCACAATATTGGTTTTCCCATCATATTGAGGATAGTAAGAGGGGCTTTGATCCAACTGAGTGCCCAAGCAAGAAAATATTTCCTTCCAAACTTTTCCCATGAAAATTGGATCTCTATCATTTACAACTCTTAGGGATTCCATGTAGTGTAATACCCATTTTTGAACCTAGAATGCAATCATGTAAATATTAATGAAATGGCTAGAACCTAGGTATGAATGGTCTAGTGTGACCATATGATGTAATTATGTACACTCCATATTAATATAAAATCCACAACTACTACAGATTAAGAAGGAAGAAGAAGATATGGGGGGATATGATTCCACAAGAGGGGGAGTTAGAAGGGGGCTTAAGAGAGACATCACCCCAATGGCTTATAATTTAAGTCATTATCCTTACTATAACTTTTTATCCTAAGTTTTATAAAATATTCTTTACTTAAAGTTCATAAGACTTAACCTGGGTTAATTATCCTAAACATGGGAATTAGTGGGGAAAAAGGAGAACTCCCAATGAGTGCCACTTGTCCATATTTCGTTAGCATTGTATTCCACTTAACTAGTTCTAAACATGCATATAAATTATTGAGAAATAGTGCATTCTCCCATAATTCTTCCATGATTCAGTCATTAATTGTTGTCCAGAGAAGAGCCACCATTACCTATACCATATCCCAAATCCATCACCCATGCTATGGACTATAACCATACCCAAGAATGATGGAGATTCATGAGGTATTATCACGAATATTCCCTAGCTAGCCTATGCTAGAGAAATGGAAGGGAATTGGGGTAAAACTCTCGAGGGAATGTTAATTTAGAGAAGGGAATCCGAGGGGCTGTTAACTTAGAGAATGGAACCCGAATCCTTTAGTTTTGAAAGATAATGGGGGAGGATTTCTAGAATATTGGGATAGCTGTAGCAAAGAAACTAGGTACATTCTTGTGGCCTCTGTTATAGAGAGAATTGGTATATCATAGTACCTATAGCTAGGAGGAATGTCCTTGGTCTGCAGATAGTTGGTGGAATATACATACATGTATATATATATATATATANTATATATGTATGTATGTATGTATGTATGTATGTATGTATGTACATGGTGTCTTGATTGTCTATTGTTTGTTCTATTTTCAAACCAAACATTCCACCACAAACCTTTTGAAATTAGTTTTAAGAACTTCCTAGAAAAAATCCTTCTTGATCCTCTAGTATGTTTTCAACCATGAATGTCCTCCTATAGGAAAAGTGCACAATTCCAAAAGGACCTTATGTTTGAATTGATAATTCATAAATAAATATAGGCGACCTTGGCACTCTAGGGAATCATTTTTCCACACAAATTTATCTAGTGAAATACACTCCTCTTGTAGTTCATGAATTATCTTGCATGCCTTCTGATCATGTTTCCATTATGTCCTTGCTTCTTTTAACCAATCAAATTTCATAATGGACATAGCACAAAGTAAGTCCTCAATGTCCTCTTGTTTACTTGAAATTGCATCCACCACCACCTTTTGTTTTCTTTTTTTGTAGATAATTTCAAAGTCATAACCTAGAATATTTCTAACCCATTTTTGTTTCTGTTATGAAAATAATCATTGTTCTAAGAATTACTTAAAACTATCATGATTTACTCTTACTTAAAAATAATCATTATTTCTAGAATTATATATAAATATATATATATATATATATATATAACCATTCATATACTTTCCATTGTTACTTCAGTAATTAAATTAATAGGAAAATTAAATTGAGTAGCATAGGCAATTTCAGTCAATAATTTGAGTACCCAAGGGCCTAAAAGGAACCCTAAGGTCACCGGATGTGTGACATGTAACTTCCAAAATTTTCCATGAATCCTGAAACTATTGTACCTTGTTTAAAATTATGGTAAAGAGAGTATAAATGGGAATAATTTGTGAGTCCATCCCTCACTATCAAGATGACAATATTTCCTTCCAACTTTGATAGGTCTGTGATAAAATCCATTGAGAAATCTTTCCAATTCTGACCTTGTATGGATAATGGTTATAGAATACATGGTGTCTTGATTTTCTCTCATTTGTTCTATTATAAAACCAAACATTCCACCAAAAACCTTTTGAAAATAGTTTTAATACCTTCCTAGAAAAAATCCTTCTTGATCCTATGGTATGTTTTCAACCATGAATGTCCTATTATAGGAGAAGTGTAAAATTCCAAAAGGACCTTATGTTTGAGCTTAGAATTCATACATAAATATAGGTGGCCTTTGAACCCTAGTGAATCATTTCTCCACACAAATTTATCTAGTGAAATACACTCCACTTGTAGTTCTTGAATTCTATTGTATGCCTTCTAATCACGTTTCCATTATGTCCTTGCTTATTTTATCCATTAAAATTGCATAATGGACATAGCTGTTAGATTTTTAACATTTAATCTATATGATCTTAGGATCTTATCTGAGAGAATAACAAGCACAACAATCAATCACAAGAGACAATGAACACAAATATTTTCCTTGGGGAAACCATAAAGGAGAAAACCTCACAACTTCCTCAGAGATAGAAACAGCACCAAAAGTAAAACCCAAAGATATCAAGATGATCTCCCGAAAGAACTAGTCTCTCTCTCTCTTGTCCCAGCTTCTTCTTTCTCTCTCAGTTATGTGCTACAACTAAGTGTGAGTGAATGTGTTTTAAATAAAGAGGCTCCCTCTCTATTTATACTAATTCCTGACTTGACAATAACTCTCTAGGGCTGAATTCTCTAGGAGAGTCTAATAACCCTAGGGCCCTACAATTGCAGGGACTTTAACCCTTGATTAATAAGGATGGTTACAATCTATGACTTTACATGACTTGTTTACATTATTGAATCTCCTGATATGAACATTGGGGCATGACATGACTCAATATTTACATTACAGACACTTCCTGATATAAACATCGGGGTACAATACATAAGATATACAAGTGAATACATTTCGAAGTTACAAATACATCAACACTCCCTCTTAACTAGGAAGGTATTCTCTCGACANCTGTATATTCATCAATTCATCTTCTTCTTCAAGTCATCTTCATCTTCAAGTCATCTTCATCTTCAATTCATCTTCATCAAGTCATCTTAATCAAGTCTGAATCATCACTGGATTTGGATCATCATCAAGTCTGGATCATCACTTGATCTAGAGCATCATTGGATCATCATCAAGTCTATATCATCACTTGATCTGGATCATCACTGGATCATCATCAATTCTAGATCATCACTTGATCTGGAGCATCACTGGATCATCATCAAGTCTAGATCATCACTTAATCTGGAGCATCACTGGATCATCATCAAGTCTGGATCATCACTAGATCATCATCAAGTCTAGATCATCACTTGATCTAGAGCATCATTGGATCATCATTTGATCTAGATCATCACTGCTGGATCATCGATGGGTTATCATCACTAGTGTTATCTCAATTCTACTTGTCACAAGAATTTCTACAGAACCAACCCTTTTTCATGCTGGTTGTAGGCCTAGCCTTCATGTAGGTCTTCATCGTCTTCAACACTTATATCTAACCATGGAATGAACAATGTTAGAAAGGCTCGCCCAGCACTTACATCTGACCATGGGAGGAACACATCTAAGAACCATGTCAAAAAGGCACGCCCATCACTCACATCTAACCATGGGAGGAACACATCCAAAACCCATGTCAGAAAGGCCCAACACTCACATCCGACCTCATCTTGTCATAAAGGATATGTACTTACATCCAACCTCATCTTGTCAGAAAGGCTTTGCACTTACATCTGACCTCATCTTGTCAGAAAGGATCTGCACTTACATCTGACCTCATCTTGTCAGAAAGGCTCTACATTTACATCTAAACTCATCTTGTCAGAAAGGATCCGCACTTGCATCTAACCTCATCTTGTCAGAAAGGCTCTATACTTACATCTGATCATGTGGCAACACATCCCTCAATCACATCAAAATGGCTCTGCACTGATCATGTGGGAACACATCCCACAATCACATTAGAATATCTTTGCACTTACATCTGATCATGTGGGAACACATCCCTCAATCACGTTAGAATGGCTCTGCACTGATCATGTGGGAACACATCCCACAATCACATCAAAATATCTCTGCACTGATAATGTGGTAACACAACCCACAATCACATCAGATCATCTCTACACTTACATCTGATTATGTGAATCTTAGCCTTCCACCATGCCAGAAAGGCCAACGGACACATCAATTCCCTTTGGAGGGAACCTTGATCTGGAGAACATGAAGCTTATCCCTGAAGTACTCAAAATTTACTCTAGCTAATGGTTTGGTAAGTACATCAGCTATCTGCTCATCCATCGCAACATATTGGAGCTTCACTACTCCTCTCTGCACCATATCCATGATATAGTGATATTTGATCTCAATATGCTTTGACTTGTCATGGAACAATGGGTTCTCTGATAGCTTCACACAGCTCTGGTTGTCGCAATATATACAAGTAGGATCCATCTGGATATCAAATAAGTTAGATAGTAGCTTTCTTAGCCACACTGCCTCACAACTAGCCGAACAAGCTACAACATACTCTGCTTCGGCTGTACTCAATGCCACATAGGATTTCTTCCTGCTAACCAGGAGATCACACCTGATCCCATACTGAAGCAACACCCTTAAGTTCTCTTTTTATCAATGGCACTTCCTGCCCAATCTGAATCCACATAACCTTCCAAGTTAATCTTCTAATTCGCCTCATACTTGAGCCCATAATAAACTGTACCCTTCAGGTACCTCAGAATATGCTTTGCATCAATCAAGTGAACATGTCTCGAATCCATCAGGAAATTGCTCAATGTGTTCACAACAAAGCAAATATATGGTCTCATATCCATTAGGTACATCAAGGACCCAATCATCTGATGATACATCGTAGCATCAACCGATTTTGATGTAGCATCACTCAATAGCTTCAAGTTTGATTCCATAGGTGTGGTCATGGCCTTGCATTCCATCATCCTGAACCTATTCAGGATCTCTACTGCATACTTCCCTTGTCCTAGGGATATTCCATCTTCATTCTGCAATGCCTACATGCCTAGAAAGTAGTGCATCATACCTAAGTCCTTCATTTCGAACTCGGAAGCAAGCTTCCTCTTCATATCAGCAATCAACCCATCCTCACCTATTACAAATAGATCATCTAAATACAGTAGGAGTATCACTGGGTTCCCTTCTTCAACCTTGTAGTAAAGGTTAGAATCCACTTTACTCTTGGTAAAGCCCAAACCGGATAGGAAGCTGACAATTCTGTCGTACTATGTCCTAGGTGCCTATTTCAAACCATACAGGGATTTCTTTAACTTTCACACATGAGTCTCTATGTCATGTGTCTCAAAACTGAGTGGTTGCTCCACATATACTTCCTCTTCTACTACACCATTCAAGAAATTTGTCTTGACATCCATCTGGTGTACTTTCCATTTCATTACTACGGCTGAAGCAAGTACTGATCTGATGGAAGTATATTTGGTTACAGGTGCAAAGGTTTCTTCATAATCTTTTCCTTCTTTCTGGGAGAAACCACAAGCCACAAATCTTGCTTTATATTTTTCTATGCTACCATCTGTAGCATGCTTGATCTTATAGATCCATTTGGAATTCACAACAGACTTCCCCTTTGGTCTTGGGAAAACATCCCAAACATCATTCTTCATGATCAATTAATACTCTTCGATCATAGCATCCTTCCATTCTTTCTTTTCTGCTGCTTCTTCATAGGTGGAAGGTTCTTTATCAATGAAGTCACATCATAGGGCTACATAAACAAAGTAGGACCTGGTTCTTTCCTTTCTCTATCATATCTCTTCTGGAGCCCCATATCTTTCTGTACCTTAGATAGCCTCTCATACCCAAGAAGGTTTCCTCTTGTGAGGATTCTTCTCCTGAGTTGGATCTACATGTTCTTCAGGTTCTTCTATTTCTTGATCTTCTTCTTGAGCTGCATCGTTCATGGTTGTGTCATGAATTATGGGTACTTCTATTTCTTCAAGTTCTTTAGCAAGTCTCTCTCTGGATTTGTTGTAAGCTGAGTCTTCATCAAATGTTACATCCCTACTGATGTCGATCTTCTTGAATCTTGGGAAGTATATTCTGTAAGCCTTCGATATTTCAAACTATCCCACAAATATACCCTTCCTTCCTTAAGGATCTAACTTTGTCCTCTTTTCTTTTGGAATGTGAATGTATACCAGACAGCCAAATATTCTGAGATGACTGACTTCTAGTTTCTTGTCGAAAAACACTTCTTCAGGTGTCTTGTTCTCAAGTACTCTATGTCACGTACCCATACCCCATCATTATGTAGAGTTAAAATTTTCATCGAGAACCTTCACTGTTCATCGAAACACAGGGCATGGTCTTGAACCACATATTGACAATTCCAACACTATCATGCTCCCTCCCGTCTTCCATAGATCAGTTCAACAATTTGCAAGGAAACATCTCAGAGCAGATCGCACGGTGGAGAGAAAACGCGATGAAAGAAATGATCATAGACAATCCCATAGCCCATATCTAAATCAATGGTTCAGAATTCACTCACAAAAATCAACGGTGCGGAAATCCCGATCTGCAGGGGCAAAAGTTACACAAAATCTCGATCTCACTTTCTGTAGCCTGCATCCCGCATCCCGCATTGGAAATAGATCGACGGCGGAGAATCATCTTGTGAAGATCGACTGCACGTAAAATTAACTTGCGGGATTGGACATGTGGAAATTGCCACACCGTGATCCTGCATCCTGCATCTCGCAAGTTGCAGAAAGAAAATCTACGGAACCCAAAATCTGCAAAACAACGTTTCGCATCCCGCAAGTTGCATAAGGGAAATCTGCGGAAACCACAATCTGTGAAACGACGTTCTGCATCCTGCATCCCGTAAACTGCGTAAATGAGGATTTCTAGCATAAAACTGCACTTTTCAGCTGAATTATTAGATCGGTCTGATCATCCAGGCCATTACCAACTGGACAATCTACCCTGCAACTTAGTAAAATGCACTGAAGGAAAAACATACATAGATTCCTATAATTGTAGTTATTCAAGAAGCAAAGCATAACTCAACATAGCAACATGTTCATCACATTCCATTAAGCAAATACAATGCAAGCATTACAGTTATAGAGAATTATGTGGACAAGAACACTTATCTTAAAGAAATCTTGTCCTGCAACCAGCTATGTAGCTGCAACGTTCCACCCAACCATAGGCTAGTGTGTTCCTTAATCTCTCAGCAACACTGCCACCCCCGAGCTGGGCATGATTTGCTACAAGGATAAGGGAACACTAGTAGAATCATACATAGCCAAGGATGCAATTAAAATCATCCAAGCCAACACATTTGGGTTTCACAGACTATTCACAGTCAAGCCAACATTCACCTTTAAGGACCAATCAAGCCAACAGATGGATTTATCATACTATTCACAGTCAAACCATCTCACTACTAGGTTTATCAGGATACCTAGCCAAAGGTTACTTACTAGGTCAGGTGCAACAGATATAGCCAAGCCATTTTTTGCGTTTAACAAGCTACCAGCCAAGCCATCTTTCCAGTTGGGTTTATCAAGATTCTAAGGAAATGGGTAGAAAGAAATGCTAAGCTAGTGAGCTCATCGACAGAGCTAAGGACACCTTCACAAGATATATCTGGCCTAGATCCCCCTCTGCCTACACACCCAACACAAGGAAGTGTCCCCTTCTCTGCTGCACAGTCCCTCGGGATACACCTTCCCTTCCAGTGCTCTTCAAGATGTGCATGGTAGGTTCACTAACCACTCTTATCTTACTATGAGGTTCCACACCAGGTTTATCAAGCACAGTCTATGTCTCTCCCATTCCTAAGCCTTGCACACAGCCAGACCCAAACTAGGGTTCACAACACAACAACCACAGGGAGACTCTACATTACCGGCTTACTTTGAACACGAGTAATAAGGTCTCATATGCTCTCTGTAGCTAGGTTAACACTGCAACACAATAATTACCACATTGTCCAGGAAAAACAACTCATAGAATGTGAAGGATACATACATAGAGAAAGGCTCTTCTATTCTGCCACTTCTACACGACGACTAGGGAGTGAAGTTGATGAATCCATGATCAAATGAGATGAATGAACGAATGAATGCCCTCACAGCTCTCAAAATGTGAGAGTAGGAACCTGCATGAATGCATGGGTCAAACTGACATACGGTTCTGATGTTTCTTGTCCCTCAAGCAAAACACGACACTCCAGAGCTGAGTGCTCTGCCCCATTTGAAATTTCCCATACTCTTCCCTTTCCAAGCAATAACTACCTCAACCACTTCCTGGCATAATAAATGGTTAGTAATAAAAGACAAGAAAGAGGGTAGTTGACAATTCTGATGGGTTCTCCCCATGACACATAGCCTTTCCCCAAACAGGCTCAAGGTTAACATTCCCACCCCTTTGTCCTTAGGAAAATCATGCCCCCATCTCATTATTCGTTGTATTGACATAGTTGGCTATGGGTTTTCATTATATTGCATATTTACATGATGTTTACAAGCGTCCTTGACTTAACATAGGAACTATAGGCATCAACTATGATCACCTATACACCAACATCAATCAGTGACAGGGCCTTGGCCTTGAGCTCCTTTTCATGATTCGATATAATATTTGCGTCATATACATTAATGCAATGGGGTCAAAACCAGGGTGTTACATTCCCCTACCCCTTCAATAGCACTGTCCTCAGTGCTTACAAAATTTTGAATAGAATGCTACACTGGCATCATCTTAGTGTTCCGCAAAATTGAACAAAAATGGATGTGCCAATTGCATGGCATCCTCCAGCTCCCACGTAGCCTCTTCAAGACCGTAGTGTTCCCATTGCACCTTTACCTATCCTATGGCTTGATTCTTGAGCATGGTGACCTTCCTGTCGAGGATTCACGTTGGCTCGATTCGAAACTCTCCCTCGGGTTCCACCTGAATCACATCCCAATTTATCACATGGTTAGGATCATGTACATATTTCTTAAGAAAAGAAACATGAAAAACATTATGAGCTCTAGTGCTAGCAGGAAATGCAAGTCTATATGAAACTAGCCCTATTCTTTCAAGCACTTCAAACAGCCCACAATATCTAGGGGATAACTTGGCACAACTGCCTAGCTTCAAGGAACTCTTCTTTTCCCTCACTCTGAGGTAAACATGATCCCCAACACTAAACTCTCTGTTCACCCTATGCTTATCAGCATATCTTTTCTGCCTGTCCTGGGCTGCTTTCAGATTCTACCTGATCTTTAAAACCTCTCGCTCCATTTCCTTAAGCAATTTGGGACCAAGCACAATCCTGTTCACTGGATTATCCCAAGTCACTGGTGTCCTACACCTTCTGCCATACAAAGCTTCATATGAACTCATCCCCAAGGATGCTTGCTGTCCATTATTATAAGCAAACTCTACCAAGTGTAAATAATCTTCCCACTTGGTTGGTTTGTCCATCACATACATGTGAATCATGTCTTCAAGCGCTTGATTAACTTTCTCTGTCTGACCATCAATCTGAGGATGGTAAGCAGTGCTGAATTTCATCTTTGTACCCAAGTCTGCAAACAAACCCTTCCAAAAATTGGAAGTGAACTTGACATTTCTGTCAGAGACTATTGCCTCAGGTAATCCATGCAATTTGAAAATCTCCTTCATGAAGATCTTTTCAATGTCATCAGTCTTATGCCTAGACTTCACTGGTATAAAATGTGTTTCCTTTGTCAACTTATCCACCACAACCAAGATGGAATCATGTTGTCTCCAAGTCATTGGAAATCCTATAATAAAATCCATGGAAATAATTTCCCATTTACATTCTGGAAACGACAAATGATGCAACAAACCTGTAGGGTGTTGATGCTCAACCTTTACCAGCTAACATTTCATGCACCTTGAAATATACTCAGCCAGGTCCCTTTTCATCCCTGGCCAGAAATACTACTTTCTGGCTGTAGCAATTGTCTTTTGATATCCTGGGTGACAAGAATATGGAGCTTGATGGATCTCATCCATAACAACTCTCCTCATATCTACTACATTTGGAATATAAATCACGCCTTTATATGTAAGAAGTCCACCTTCTTCCAATTTATATCCCTCATACCTCTTTTCATGACTTTGCTACTGCAATTTGTCCCTAACTTGCACATACAATTCATATCTAGTAATATGATTAACAATCTACTGCCTCAAATCTGAGTGGCAAGTACTAAGAGATGCCACATGCATTTCCTGCACCTTCCTGCTGAGTGCATTAGCTACCTTGTTCTCTTTTCCTTTTATGTTCTTGATTTCAAAGTCAAACTCACTTAAAAACTCCATCCATCTAGCTTTCCTATCATTTAGAGTAGGTTGATCGAACAAATACTTCATACCACAATGGTTTGTCCTCAGCTCGAATATTCTTCCCATCAAGTAATGCCTCCACATCTTGAGAGCATGTACTATGGTTGCAAGCTCTAGATCATGAGTAGCATAATTCTTCTCATGCTCCTTCAACTTTCTTGACTCACAACATACAACGTGGTTGTCTTGCATAAGGACTCCTCCAATCCCTTGTCTGCATGCATCGATACACACCACAAAATCTTTCTCTGGGTCTACAAGCTTCAACACTGATGCACTGGTGAGAAGATTCTTCAACTGCTATAAGCTTTCTTTACACCTCAAGGTCCATTCAAACTTTACCCCCTTCTTTTGCAAACAAGTGATGGCATGTGCAACCTTGGAGAATCCCTCAATGAATTTCCTATAATATCCTGCAAGTCCCATAAAATATCTCACATCTATCACACTTCTTGGAGTAGGCCAATTCATAATGGCCTCAATCTTTTCAGGGTCCACAGATATACCCTCCTCGGAGATAATGTGACCCAAGTACTGAATTCTATCTCTATAGAAATCACACTTGCTCAGGTTTGCATACAGCTGATGCTCCCTGAGCAATTGCAATGTCAATCTCAAATTCTCTTCATGTTATTCCTCATTCTTGGAATAAACAAGAATGTCATCAAGGAAAACAAGAACAAACTTGTCCAAGTACCTGCTGAAGACACTATTCATAAGGCACATAAATGTACTTGGTGCATTTGTGAGACCAAATGGTACCACTACGAACTCATAATGTCCATACCTTGTCCTAAAGGTTGTCTTATGAATGTCTTCATCCTTGATTCTTACCCGATGGTAACCAGACATCAAGTCAATCTTGGAAAATACCTTTGCTCCTCTCATTTTATCAAAGAGATCATCAATCCTAGGCAAAGAGTATTTATTCTTCACTGTGACTTTGTTCAGCTCTCTGAAATCAATACACAACTTGAGTGTACCGTCTTTCTTCTTTACAAACAGAACTAGTGCTCCCCATGGAGACACACTCAGCCTTATATACTTCTTCTCCAACAATTATTGCAGTTGCATCTTCATCTCTAACATTTCTAGCGTGCTCATTCTGTAGGGTGTCTTGGACACTGGTTCTGCTCCTGACACAAGTTCAATTGTGAAATCAATGTCCCTCTTTGGAGGAATCCTTGTAATATCATTAGGAAACACATCCCTGAATTCCCGCAACACATGAAAGTCCCCCAACCTAGGAGTTTCACTCTATGTTTCCTCCAAGATATGAGCTGCATACAACTGGCAACCTTTCCTACAGAACTTCTTCAATTGCATTGTTGAAACCTGCCTCACAGAAGTCACCTTTGGAATTCCTTTCATAATCCTTGAATTTCCTTCCTCATCCAAGCACTCAAAGACCTTATTATAATAGTCAAGCTTTACTCTATGAGCTTTTAACCAATCCATTCCAATGAGAACATCATAGGAACCAAATTGTAGAACATTCAGATCTACACAAGTGACTAATCCATTCATACTCAATGGACATTTCTCTATCACTTCGCTAACCTTTCTCTTAGTTCCATTGGATAACTGAAATAACCAAGATTTGTTATGCTTTATTTTCTTAAAGGAACAAATATCCACTACTCTAGGAGTAATGTAACTGTGAGTAGAACCAGGGTCAATCAAGATAGAAACAGATTGATCAACAATCTTACCTGTAACTTCAACCACAGTGGACTGGTGATCTGCTTAGCGGTCCTCTAGTGCTGCATAAATCCTAGGGACGGCCCTTGCTACTTGACCCACTATTTCTGCTCCTTGCTTGTTGTAAGCTGGCCTTGCACTCTCATTCTCGAGTGGACAATTCATGTGCATGTGGGGTCCTCCACATCTCCAACATTGTAGTGGTTCTCTATTCTGCTATGGATCTCTTGGTTTCTCTCCCACTACTCTAGCTAGTTGCTTCTCAACTTGTGATGGCTACTTCTGCTAATTCCTGAAGCTAGAAGGTTTGAACCCTTTCTTCCTTTGGTCAAACTTCTCATTCTTCTTGTCCTTCCATGCCTTATGGTAATCAGGTTTCCCTTTGCTTTGCTCATAGCAATACTTAGCCTTCCTTATTGCTTCTTCAAGAGTTCTAGGTTCATAAAACTCAATTATGTCTTTGTAAGACTGAGGCAGTCCACTTAGGAAACACTGAATTTTCACTTTTTCATCCTTGATGTACCTGACATATCTCAACAGTTCTAGGAACCTGTTCACATACTCTTCCATGGTCTGTTGTCCCAATCTCAACTCATGGAATTTTTTGATCTTGTCATCATAGTACCTTTCAGAGAGATATTTCTGCTAGAAATACTTTTGGAACCGTTTCCACTTAAGTCTCCTTTCACTGATCTTCCTTACTTGCTTGAAGTGCTCCCACCAAATGGATGCCCTTCCATTCATATTGAATATGGCAACCCTTGCCTTCATGTTTCCCAAATAATCCTAAACTTGGAAGTAATTCTTTATTCCAAGAATCGAAGCTTCAGCTTCTTGTCCAGTATTCACCTCACCATCAAACATAGGAGGTTTAGCCTTCTTAAATTCATCCCGAGTGCGATCCCTATGGGGCCTCTTTCTCTTTCCCCGACAAGAAGAAGAGCTTGAATCCCCACTGGAATCCTCTGAGTCAGATGAGTTATTAGAAATCCTTCTTCTTCTTCTGGTACTAATCTTATTACCTTCGGGTTTCACTGTGCCCTACCCAGAGTCTATCTTTCTTTGCAAGTCTATTAAACTCTGCAACATAGCAGCATTCAACTGATGGTTCTCTTCCTGGGATTTAATCAAGCTTCTCATGGTGGCTGCAATATCTGGAGGTATCTCTTGGAATCTCCTTCCATTAGACTCTATGTCATCATTCCCGACTCAAACATTTTCCCCCATGGAATCTCGTGCACGCTCGTAGGAGCCCCGAGCATCATATCCATCATGGATTCTCATGGCTGAACCACCACTTAATTTTCCAAATTTACTATGACTCTGCAAAATGTGTTACCAACACCATTTGTCAAATACACAGTAATTCAAAATCAAAACCATTTACTTACTGTCACCTAGCCTATCTAGACCCCAATGCTACAACCGACAGCTTGGATACCACACTGTAGTGTACTACAAATTGACATTAGAGGTATCCTTGACTGGTCTCCGGCCCATCCAGGACCAATGATACAACCCGCAACTCTGATACGACGTTGTGACGTACCCATACGCCATCATTATGCGAAATTAAAATTTTCATCGAGAACCTTCACTGTTCATCGAAACAGAGGGCGTGGTTGTGAACCACATCTCAACAATTCCAACACTGTCATGCTCCCTCCTGTCTTCCATAGATTAGTTCAACAATTTGTAAGGAAATATCTTAGAGGAGATCGGATGAAGGAGAGAAAACACGATGAAATCAATGATTGTATACGATCCCACATACTAGATCAAAATCAACAGTTCAGAATTCGCTCGCAAAAATCAACCATGCAAAAAGCTTGAGATGCAGGGGTGGAAGTTACGCAAAATCTCGATATCACTTTCCACAGCCCACATCCCGCATCGAAAATAGATCGACGGTGGAGAATCATCCCGCGAAGATCGACGGTGCGGAAACTTAACTTGCAAAATTGGAAATATGGCAATCGTAACACCTCGATCCCGTATCACGCAAATTGTGGAAAGAAAATCTGCAGAACTCAAAATCTGCAAAACCACGTTCCGCATCCCGCATCCCGCAAGTTATGGAAGGAAATTTATGGAAACCACATTTTGCAAAATGACATTCCGCATCCCGCATCCTGCAAAATCCTTAATCCCACAAACTGCGCAAATGAGGATTTCTAGTAGAAAAATCCACTTTTCAACTGAATTCTTAGATCGGTCTGATCATCCAGGCCATTACCAACTGGCCAATCTACCCTGCAACTTAGCAAAATGCATTGAAGGAAAAACATACATAGATTGTTATAATTGCAGTTATTCAGGAAGCAAAGCATAACTCAACATAGCAACATGTTCATCACATTCCATCAAGCAAATACAATGCAAGCATTACAGCTAGAGAGAATTATGTGGACAGGAACACTTATCTTGAAGAAATCTTGTCCCGCAACCAGCTATGTCGCTGCAATGTTCCACCCAACCATAGGCCAGTGTGCTCCTTAATCTCTCAGCAACACTGCAACCCCCGAGCTGGGCATGATTTCCTACAGGGATAAGGGAACACTAGCAGACTCATACATAGCCAAGGATGCAATTCAACTCATCCAAGCCAACATAGTTGGGTTTCACAGGCTATAAGGGAAAAACATCCCTCATATGGGTTTCACAGGCCACTCAGCCAATCCATCTCACAGTTGGGTTTCAAAGACTATTCACAGTCAAGCCAACATTCACCTTTAACAACCATTCAATCCAACTGATGGGTTTATCAGACTATTCATAGTCAAACCATCTCATTACTGGGTTTATCAGGCTACCTAGCCAAAGGTTACTTACCAGGTCAGGTGCAACAGACACATCCAAGCCAACAGATGGGTTTAACAGGCTACCATCCAAGCCATCTTTCCAGTTGGGTTTATCAGGCTTCTAAGGAAATGGGCAGGAAGAACTACTAAGCTAGTGAGCTCATCGACAAAGCTAAGGACACCTTCACAATATCTATCTGGCCTGGATCCCCCTCTGCCTACACACCCAACATAAGAAAGTGTCCCTTTCTCTACTCCATGGTCCCTCAGGCTACACCTTCCTTTCCAGTGCTCTTCAAGATGTGCATGGAAGGTTCACCAGCCACTCTTATCTTACTGTGAGGTTCCACACTAGGTTTATCAAGCACTTTCTATGTCTCTCCCATTCCTAAGTCTCACACACAGCCAGACCCAAACCAGGGTTCACAGCACAACAACCACGGGGAGACTCTACATCACCGGCTTACTTTGAACATGAGCAACAGGGTCTCATATGCTCTCTATATCTAGGTTAACACTGCAACACAGCAATTACCACAATTTCCAAGAAAAAAAACTCATAGAATGCGAAGGATACATACACAAAGAAAGGCTCTACTATTCTGTCGCTTCTACACGACGACTGGGGAGTGAAGTTGATGAATCCATGATTGAATGAGATGAATGAATGAATGAATGCCCTTGCAGCTCTCAAAATGTGAGAGTAGGAACCGACATGAATGCATGGGTCAAACTAACATATAGTTCTAATGTTTCTTGTCCCTACAAGCAAAACATGACACTCTAGAGCTGGGTGCTCTGCCCCATTCAAAATTGCCCATAGTCTTCCCTTTCCAAGCAATAACTACCTCAACCACTTCCTAGCAGAGTAAATGGTTAGGAAGAAAAGACAAGAAATAGGGTAGTTGACAGTTCTGATGGGTTATCCCCATGACACATAGCCTTTCCCCAAACTGGCTCAAGGTTAACATTCCCACCCCTTTATCCTGAGGAAAATCATGCCCCCATCTCATTATTCATTGCATTGACATAGCTGGCCATGGGTTTTCATTATATTGCATATTTACATGATGTTTACAAGTATGCTTGACTTAGCACAGGAACCATAGGCATCAACCATGATCACCTATACACCAACATCAATCAGTGACATGGCCTTGGCCTTGAGCTCCTTGTCACGATTCAATATAATATTTACATCATATACATTAATGCAATTGGGTCAAAACCTGGGTGTTACACTCTATGTGGAGTACGGTTCTGTACATACACAGCTGTCCTAGCAGCTTCTACCCATAGATCCATAGGAATATCTTGATCATGAAGAATTTCCCTTGCAGCTTCCATGATCGTTCTATTCTTTATTTATGAAACCCCATTTTGTTGTGGATTATATGGAGTGTTCAACTCCCTCTTAATCCCTGAATCTTTTCTTAATTCCTTGAATTCATTTGATGTGAATTCTTCGCCATTGTCTGATCGAAAAATCTTGATCTTCTTCTCTATGTAGTTTTCGATCAAGTCTTTGAATTCCTTGAACTTGTTGAATACTTCATATTTGTTGTTCATGAAGTGTATCCTTGTCTTCCTAGAAAAATCATCAATGAAAGAAAGTATACATAACCGCTTAATCAATTGGATGACATCAGAGTGAATGATTTCCAAGATTCCTTTAGCCTTGCTTTCGCTACTTGGAAATGTCTTCTTTGTGTTCTTTCCTTTCACACATCCCTTGCATACGCCTTCATGTTTTTCTTGTATTTCTGGAATACCTTCAATAGCTTTGCTTGCAAGTGATAGTGCCCTATATTGCACATGGGCAAGCCTTCTATGCCAAAGTTTATTTGGTTCTACTGAGTCATGAACCAAAGCTTGTTCTAGTTGGCCCTTTAATATGTATAGTCCTCCCTCTTGTTCTCTAATTACTACTACATCGTCAATAGTCTTTCCTTTTGGCCACATGAGAACTTTTCCATCTATAAATGCAACCCTCATGACTTTTTTAGCTAATGCAGAGATGGAGAGAAGGTTCTTATTTAGTCCTGGTACAAATAGGACATCCTTCATTTTCATAGACTTTCCAGAGTCTAATTTGTAGGAGGATTCTCCACTACCTTTTATTGGATACTGGTAGTCATCCCCAAGTTTCACCTTGTGGTGTGATTCAAGTTCTGATAAATTCACAAATGATTCTTTGAATCCCATCATGTGTTTGGAAGCCCCACTGTCTATAAGCCAACCATTGCTTCCATGTGTGATTTTTCCCGTGAGAGTGGAAATCAAAACATATTCTTCACCACTTGAAGAATCATCATTGTCTTGTTTGATTCTCTTCTTGGAAGGCTCATCATCTTCTGCAGCATGAGCATGATGTATTTTCTTGTTTCGCTTTCTTTTGTGAGATCTATCTTTGTTTCTAGGACAATATCTTGCAAGGTGTCCTCTTTCATCACATGTATGAACTTAGACAAATCTTTTTTAGACTTTCTAGTGTTTTTCTTCTGGAGAGAATGCTTACCTCTATGATGGTATGTTCTGCTTTTCTTGGATTGTACTGTGATAGCTTGATATTCACTTCCCATATTTTCTTCTCGAGCTGATATTCGAGTTTCTTCTTGTGAGCATTCCTCCCACAGTCTGCTCAACTTGACTAGCTTCTTTCTGGCACAGATCCCTTGAATGAAAGAGTCCCATGCTCTAGGAAGACCATTCAAGGTGGTCATCACAATTTCTACATTCTCTACTTCTTCATCTACAGCTTCAAGTTGTTCCTTGCTCTGAGAGACCCTTGTAAAGTAAGACTGGATAGTCTCCGCATTCTGGATCTTTACATTCTTCAATTGGTTTCTCAGATTCATATTCCGGTTTGTGTTCTTCCCTTCAAATAACTTTGTCAGGGCATCAAACATCTCTTTAGGTGTCTTTAGAGAGGACACATGTGGTATGAGGTGATCCTTGATTGAATCAGCAATAATCCTCTTAGCCATGACCAATTTATTCTTATGTAAGGCCTTAGCCTTATCTCCCTCTGGAACTAGAACCTCTTCATTGATGTAAGAGCCCAATTCATTTTCTTCCAGGACCAAGGAGATCCTATACTTCCAAGCTCGAAAGTTATCAGCTGCCTCAAGCTTTTCATCAAGCTTGGTATGATGAGACATCTTAACAGAGAACCTCAAATGGAAATGCAAAAGATTTAGATCTTACTAGGTTAACATGTCGGAACTGGATCTGGAGTTGAATTTCTACAGAGTTGGTTGTCTGGTTCAAAAGTAGATTAGGGTTTGACTTTCCCGGAGTTCTACCCAACCAAAAACTTTGATCTTGATCTCTAAAATTTGATTTTGGGGAGGAGATCAATCTAGGCCTGGGCTCACTCAAAAATCTCCACTTCTGTGTAAAGCCCTAATTTCCCACAGTAGTATCAGGTCAAAAACTGAAAATGCTCATAATCAGATTTGCTTCGACAAAAAGATGCGCCCTAGAGAGGAGGGTCAGCCTAGCCTCCTTTTTCTGAAAATATGTGGAGAGAGATCCAAAAAGTAGGAATCCCTAGCTTCAGCAGCTGCACAGTGTCTTCTTCTCAGGTTAGCTCTAATACCATGTTAGATTTTTAACATTTAATCTATATGATCTTAGGATCTTATCTGAGAGAATAAGCACAACAATTAATCACAAGAGACAATGAACATAAATATTTTCCTCGGGGAAACCATAAAGGAGAAAACCCTGCAACTTCCTCAGAGATAGAATCAGCACCAAAAGTAAAACCCAGAGATATAAAGATGATCTCCCAACAGCAGTACTCTCTCTCTCTCTCTCTCTCTCTCTCTCTCTCTCTCTTGTCCCAACTTCTTCTTTCTCTCTCAGTTATGCACTACAACTGAGTATGAGTGAATGTGTGTTAAATATAGAGGCTCCCTCTCTATTTATACTAATTCCCAACTTGACAATAACTCACTAGGGCTGACTTCTCTAGGAGATTCTAATAACCCTAGGGCCCCACAACTGCAGGGACTTTAACCCTTGATAAATAAGGAGGGCTACACTCTATGACTTTACATGACATGTTTGGATTATTGAATCTCCCGATAGGAACATTGGGACATGACATGACTCAATTACATTACAGACACTTCCCAACATAAACATCGGAGTATAATACATAAGATATACAAGTGAATACATTCTGAAGCTACAAATACATCAACAATAGCACAAAGTAAGTCCTCAATGTCACCTTATTTTCTTGAAATTGCATCCACCACCACATTTTTTTTTCCTTTTTTGTAGATAGTTTCAAAGTCATAACCTAGAATACTTCTAACCCATTTTTGTTTCTCTTATGAAAATAATCATTATTCTAAGAATTACTTAAAACTATCATGATTTACTATTACTTAAAAGTAATCATTGTTTCTAGAATATATATATATATATAAAAATGAAATTGAGTATCCAAGGAAACTTCGGTTAGTAATTTGAGTACCCCATCGCCTAAAAGGAACCCTGAGGTCACCAGATGAATGACAACTCCCAAATTATTTCCATGAATCCTAAAACCATTTTACTTCCTTTAAAATGATGATAAAGAGACTATAAATGGGTTTAATTTTTGAGTCCATCCCTCACTACCATGATGATAATATTTCCTTCTAATTTTGACAACATGCTTCAAGCTTTTCTTACCTCTATCTCTACTTCTATGAACTTGAAAATTTTGAAAAACTTAAAAACTATCTACCAAATCTTGAATTCAAAATCAAGTTTCAACATATAGATTCAATCTCATGGCGGAAACTAGAATTGTATCATATTGAAAATAGGAAGAAAGTTATTACAACCCAATGATACAGGTGAATCCATTTCTCCTTTTTTCTAACCATCCTTCTCCATCTATGCTAATGATCACCAAAAACATGATGTGAAAAAGAATCTATCTAGCATTCCAAATCTTCAACATGCCTTTTCTTTCTCTTTCTCCTCCCCTTCTTCACCTCAAATTATTTTCCTATATATCATTGGGGTTTGTGCTCCCAATCACTGACCATGAATGTGGAAGTAGTATTTGTTTATAGATTTTGACTATTTTATTCAAAAAAACCCACTTTACTTAGTTTTCCAGGCATCTTACTTGAATTTCCAGTATTTTTGGACAATTAATACGTATGACATGTACTATTTCCACTCCAGGAGTTATAGGATCTAGGTTTTGGCCCTTAAGTAGTCTCGATCTTGAATTATTTAGAGAAACCGTTGTCTTCATATACTTCTTCCTTTGTGAAAGCAGTGGTCCGATGAGATATCAAAGCTCTCGATTTGTTCCAAATTCTGGTCTTCATGTTGCGGGAGAAATGAAGATATGTTTTTAGGCCACCATTCTCAAGCGTTTAAATTTTATTGTTAATAGATAGTTCTATGATAAAATCCATCAAGATGTCTTTCAATGCTAACTTGGCATGGATAATGGTTGTATATTACATGGTGTCTTGATTGTCTCCAACTTTTTCTATTGGAAAACCAAACATTCCACCACAAACCTTTTGACATTAGTTTTAAGACCTTCCTAGAAAAAATCTTTCTTGATCATGTGGTATGTTTTAAACCACGAATGTACTCCTATAAGATGAGTGTGCAATTCTAAAAGGACCTTATGTTTGGGTTGAGAATTCATACATAAATATAGGCAATATTGGCACCCTAGTGAATCATTTTTACACACAAACTTATCCAGTGAAATACACTCCTCTTGTAGTTCTTGAATTATCTTTCATTCCTTATGATCATGTTTCCATTATGTCCTTGATTCTTCTACCAAATCAAATTGCATAATGGACATAGCACAAATTAAGTCTTCAATTCCATCTTCTTTTCTTGAAATTGCATCCCCAACCATATTTTGTTTTCCTTTTTTGTAGATAATTTCAAAGACATAGCCTAGAATATTTCTAACCCATTTTTTCTCTTATGAAAATAATCATTGTTCTAAGAATTACTTAAAAATATCATGATTTACTATTGGGCCAAGAAAGGGAAGAAGGAATAAAGGGCAGAAGAAATAAGTCGGCACAAGGAAGAAATAAAAGCACAAGCACAGGAAGAAAAAGCAAGCGTGCGACGCAATACAGGAAGGAAAGGAAGCACAGAAGAGAGAAAGATGTGATGAGGAGTAGCGCGACGAAGGAAAAGTGAATCTACAAGCGTGCAGAAAAGTAACGGCCAGAAAGCAACAGGTCAAAAAGAGTGTGGCTTCTAAAGTCAACATAAGTGGTAGACGATGCACATATGAAAGAATATATGTAATTTAGACTGACAACACCTTGTGTTAGTCTATGACAGTTTGTAACTATTTTTTATGGCTGATAACGAACTACATGAAGTGAACTATATGTAGTCGACCCTGCGTGGCCTTGTAGAATTTATAAATAAGAGGAACTCGTTTTGTACAAGGGTTAGAAAATAATTGAAGAAATGAGAGAAGAAGATAGTAGTTTCGTAGAAGGTTTTTGAGCCACGGAACCTATTTTAAAGAGGGGTTTCCAATTAGTAGGAGTCATTCTGCAACTGAGTGCGCAGATAGTAGAGTAGAAGAGTCGATCTAGGATGTGTGCAGATTAGTAGGAGTAGTTAGAAGAAAAGCATAATAAAACCAGAGATCATGAGAGTGAGAAAGAGTCTAAGATAAAAATAGATATCTCAAATAGTCTGCAGTCAAGTTGCAGACTGAAAGGTGCATATATTTCTCATGCCATATGAAGAGCACCTTTGTGGTTTTTCCCTGTTGGGTTTCCATGTTACATATTGTGTCCAATGAATGTGCTTGTTGAATGTTTGTGGGTTATTTTGTATTGTTTATGCTTATTTGCTTAAGTGAATGTTCCAATATTAGTGGAAATAATTGAATGAATTAATGAATGACCAAGCATCGTAGAAGAATTTTGTATTATTTCATGTTCATTTCCTGTTAAGTCGTTAAGGAATAAGTTGTGTTGCATAGTTGCGTTGTTGTCGAGTTAGTAAAAAGACTCCAACCTTTAGACTCTGTCGAGTGCCTTGGTTGTGCGTCAGGGAACTGTAATCCCTCTCCCAACTATGGAAACATGGTTCTGGTAGTTACCCATTGAGATATCTTGTATGAGACAGTGGCTGCGACACAGGTGTTGTCGACTGAGCTTGCTCTATAGAGTCAATATCTTTGGGGTTTTTGTTCATGTTTTGTGGGTTTATTGAACCTGGGTTGCAAGAGTGAGGAAAAGTAGCCAACATTTACTCTTAATTTGAAGTGTATTTATATTATGTAAGGGTGTCATTTCTTAAATCCATGAAGTATGGCCAAAATTTCCTTTTCAAAAATTGGTTTGAGTAAGTTTTTCCATTTAAGTTGGAATAGGCAATGAGTCTTCCTTCTTGCTTTAAAATTGCATCGATGATATTCCCTAAGGTATCACATTCCAAAATAAAAGGTTTTGGAAGTTAGGAATGGCTAATATAAGAGTTGTAAACACATACACTTTAAGTTTTTTAGAAGAATTGGTTGTTTCTTGAATCCAAGAATGCCTTCTTTTTCAATAACCTTGTTAGAGTTGTTGTTATTTGACAATAATTCTTGACAAATTTGTAGTAGTTGTTCGTCAATCCTAAGAATACTCTAAGATTATTCAAGAATTTAGCAAATTTCAATTCCATGATAGCCTTAATTTTGTAAGGTTCCACTTTTATGCCTTTGTGAGACACAATATGACCCAAGTATTACATTTCCTGAACCCCAAACACACACTTAGAAGGCTTGGGTTATAGTTGGTGCTTATTCAATAGTTTTAAGACATTGTTTATATATATGTTGTACATGTTCTTCCCAATATTTTTCTATAGATTAGTATATTATTAAAAATATTAACACATTTGTTTAGAGGTTTTGAAAATAGAATTCATCAAGATTTGAAATATGAAAGGTGCATTGGTAAGTCCAAATGGCATCACCAAAAATTCATAATGGTTGTGATGCATTTTGAGGGTTTCTTTCGAAATGCCTCATTTCCTCATTCTGATTTGATGATATCCAAAATGAAGATCCAACTTAGTACAACATCAACACCACCCCTAGTACAACATCAACATCATAAAATTTCTTGAAAATAAAAAACCATTGGACCCCTAGTACAACATCGACACCACCCATTTAGATTTCAATCAATGGAATATCTATTAAATACTCTCCATGGTAGTAATATTATTACTATGATGCTTCCTTGAAAATTTTATGGTACCTACATCTACAATCATTACTTGAAATTTTGGTTTTGAATAAAGAAAGCAATTGAGAATTAGAATATTATAAACCCACTCAATACTTAGGATAGCAATAATTAATCATTTATGGTTGATTTCCTATTCACTAGCCTAGATAGTTGGCATCCACTTGCACCATATGGTCAATACTTTACATATATACCCTAGAAGCGCCTTTATATTGATTTTGGTTAGATTTTTCCAACTTTATTGACTGCCCAGATTAGTAACTACACCTTCCTGCATATTCTGTCTTTATACTGCTTTATTCCTGCTTTTCAGTGGATAAGGTAAAGCTAGTCAACTAGGAAACTGCTATCTTTTATGGCCAATTCTCCATCATTTTCTTTCTGAATTCCATGACTATCATATTTTTCCATCACTCATGAAAACTCAATTCATGCTTTATGGGATAACATGAGGCTTGATATTGCTTTGTCTCTCAATTTTTCTTGGTCTTCTTTTTCATCTAGATGGTTTGACAACTCCAACCCAAGTATGGACCAAACTTGAGTCTCTTTTTGGAGTAAAGTATGAGATAATATCACATAAATTGGACAATGAGTGACTCTCATTGAGTCCAAGCAGTTTCGAATCCATTGAAGGGTTCTTCACCAAAATCAATTCAGTTGTCCTATTTCTCAAGGAATTTGGGAATGAGAAGAAGGAAGATAAATTTATCCTTTCCATCCTTTCAAAATGGGGTTCTGAGTACTTAGTTTTTTCATGTCAATCCACAATTAAATATTTAGGAGTAAGTGGAAAACTACGGTGAGAATCTTTTGTCAACTTTTCATGCTACTAGGCTTGCTATTTCAAATTGGAAAGTGTCTTCTTTGAGTACATTCTTTGATTCACTAACAAATGAGTAAGATAAATTGATCCAAATGGTTGCTCTTAAAATATCCAAGGACAAATATAATTCTCTTATAGTTTAAGGAATAAATAATACAAAGTCAAAAGAGAATCAAATAGTGAAATAGAAGAAGCCAAAGTGAGATAATGAAGATGACATATCAAGTCCTACTAATGAAGGTTCAATGAAGAAAGTCAAGAAGAAAGGGAGAACATCCAAGTGTTCTTATTGCAGCAATTGTTTTCATTACGAGAGGAAATGTTTCAAGAAGAATATGAACATCATGTTTTAGTTTCTTGAGAGACATAACATTGATGTATCGGATGAACTAGAGAAGCCTATTGTATCCTCAGAACATTATCAGAGTGCGCAGTCCCAAGGTAATATCAACTATTCCTTGAGTGCCAGAGTTAAATAATTTTTTCATATCTATGATATAGATTCATTTTCTGATATACTAGAATCATAAATCTTAATGTCTTTATTAAATAAATCACCTATAATTCCACTACATCCATCTCCCAATGATTGTGTTTTTTTACTAGATCTTGACTTGTCTTTATCCAACTCTTACTCACTCCATTCAAATGATTATGAATATGATTTCGAAGAAAATTTTCAGGATTATATGCATGTTATGACATTATCCATACCATTTACCAATCCTATGAATACTCCTATGACTATACAAACCCCAAGTTCACTAGTTGATTCCTTATTGGTTTCCTATGTAGTGTTACTTATATCTAATGGTTTCAAGTCTTGTCTATTTTTCACTAGTTGGTTATCCATGAAATTAGTCATATTTGGACTTATGTTACACATGTTTTTATATGATCTAATCATCTATGGTTTAGAACTAAATTACATCCATCATTCATATTTGCACATCCATCAGTATTCCCTAGTTGCTCATCTTTTTCCTAATATGTCCCTATACCCTCATGGAGACACTATACCTTTGGTTTTCTCTGCTCCATATGATAATTTCTGATATTTCAGAGTCATTTCAACCTAATTTCAGAATTGGGAAGGTTATACAAAATTTTGAAAAGAGATACATGGCTCATTTCACCATTTTCCATCTATACAAGGAACTGATTGTATTGAATTTGTTACTCCCTGGGAAGGACTATGCATAGATATATTTTTCCTTTTTAGATTTTGTTTGCATACTAGAGTATGTTAGTATAAAGAAGTATTCATATAATACTCCTCCATCATCAGATGATGAGCTACAAGGATCCTCCCCTATTCTTTCTTACAGATACTACACTCTAGTGCATGATCATGGATTTCACAACTTATTTCCATAAATTATTCCACCATAAGTAGTTTATTCAACTCATTCAAGTGAAGAAAAAGACATAAGGAAAAGATGTTTTTTTTTTGTGCCTTTTTCCTTTCTTGAGGGATGATTTTACCCATTTGGTTTTGACTCCATCCTCACTTTTTTGGACAAAAATAAGTGTAAAGGGTGACCACAAACTTGTTGTTGGGCCCTATATACATCTATATTTTTATTATTTTAGATATCTGTTGGGGACATTTACCACCATACACACTCATTTTGGTCAATTTGTCCTAGTTAAACCACTATCCTAAGTTTTATTGACTTATTTGACATCAGAGGAGTACTAGATGACATCAACATGATCACACCCATGCCTACCTTCAGTCAAGGAGGATAAATTAGCCTTCTCCTACATTTAGGGAGGCTAACTGGAGCACTCTGAGGGTGATCTGAGTGTCATTAATGCCCTATATTTCTAACTTATGGTTACAATTAGTTAAACAGAGGAGTGAAGGTGCCTTCCTTCAATAAATTGATTATTTATTGATTATTTAATGAACTGAGTCAACAGGGGCACCTCCAACCACTTCTGATGGTCAGTTACACTTCATTTAACCTCATCGGGGTTCATTGGAGTCATTGATGCACTACCACTTATTGGTTTGATTGCAGTGACATGTGTCTGAGCTACTTTCAGTTAGACTCAGTCATTTATTGCACTCTGACTTTAGTTAGGGCTCAGTTGAGTCAATTAGGGTTTTGATTAGTGGTTAACTTGAGTGTTGACTGTGACTTACATTCAGTTAAGCTAGACTCACTCATTCAATTCGAATGACCTCCTTGGGAATTCAAATTTCTTTGTCATTCATGCTTGCATCATGATCATTGTATTGTATTACTCATTCTTTATTGATTATACAGAGCGGCTACTCATTTTGTAGCACTATTACACCATTTTCATGCCTTATTGTCTGAAATCTCTTATGAGACTGTGTTTTAGTCCCTGGATGACTGTGACAGATTAATATGGTATCAGAGCTCATGGTGGGATGAAGCTCAGATCTCTCAAAATAAGGTTTTGATAGCTCTTGCATGAAAATTGAGAAAAAGCTCAAAAATTCCACCACTGCACCAGAATCCAAGGCTTACCACTTAATACCCCAAGTAAGGAAATTGTTGATCAAGCTTGCTTGATTGACTATGTTGGGTGTGATGAAAGCCTAAAATGTGCAGGCTGTCTGACCTTACGGTGCCCCTTTTGTTGTGATTTTTAGGTTTTTAACAGGTGAAAGCATTCGCTCCAGCAGATTCAGATGGCTTCTTCCGTAGATCTTTTGACTCCATTCAATTTCCACTCATGGAAAGGAGACATGGAGATCCAGCTACGTGCTATAGGACTCTATAGGGTCACTATGGACACTAGAGAAGAGCCTGCTTCTGTGACAGACAAAGCTAGATTCTTGAACAAGAAGGATGAAGCATTCGAATTCTTGTGCCTCTCTATTTCTGGGGATCTTCTTTTCCATCTTTCAGGATTGAAGAATCCAAAGGAAATTTGGGACAAATTGGAAACCCTGTATGGAAACCAGGATGATTTGAGAGTTTACTAGCTCAAAAATGAATTGATGTCTCTCCAGCCTTCCAATTTCGAGACCTTGAATGACATTTTCACAAAGTTCAAGCACATTGTCTTACTATTGAAGCAAAGCAAAGTAGAGAAGGAGGATGATCAGCTCATCCTCGCCATACTCTCCAAACTTGGAGCTGATTATTCAATTTTTGTCTCTACATTCCATGCAAGGAAGCTCACAACCCATGGATGGAAGATGCCTACACTCAATGCCTTCATTGAGTCCCTAACAAGTGAACATGATAATCTTGTCCATATGGGGATCATCAGATCCTCCTGTGATCAAGCCCTCCATGTCTCGAGGCCCAAAGATCTGAAGGGTAAAGGAAAGCAGCAGAAGAACCCAAAAACTAAATTCGAAGCTCCTAAACCTAAAGTTGAAAACCAGCAGCATGATGAGTCTTCCAGCTCAAAGAAAAACAAAGGAAAAGGGCATCATGGAAAGGAGAAATTCAGGTGTTCATATTACGGGAAAGGCTTCCACCCTAAACATGCCTGCATGAAGAAGAATCTTGAGGAAGCTACCTCTCTCCTTGAGAGAAATCACATCAATCTTTTAGAAAGCTTTCGGGAGGAGACATCAGCAAGATCGGGAACCATAACATGAAAGAGGTCATGCCCTCATGGAAAGCACTTCAAAGTCCAAAGCACTCTTGATTGATTATGGATCTTCAAACCACATGATGGATGAAATAGACTCCTTCTCATATTTGGAGACCAGAAAATCCATCCCCATCCACATGGGAGATGGCTCCACCATAATTTCAGAAGGACAAGGTACGGTTGATCTTGAGAATGGCTATTTTTCAAATGTTTTGTATGTACCCTCTCTGGCATCAAATATCCTTAGTGTCTATCAAATGACACATACAGGAGTTCCTAAGAGAGTATCCTTCATCCCTAATGATGTTGAGATAATGGAACTTGCATCTGGGAAACTTGTTGCCAAAGGCTTTGCAAATCATCATGCAAAAGCTTATTAGTTTTCCCACTTTGTGGTGGATGCAAAGCCCACTGCACTGCTGACTCATGGAAATGAAGTTAGTAGACTATGGCATGAGAGGTTTGGCCATCTAAATTTCAAATATTTGCAGCAATTACAGAAAAACTCCATGGTTGAAGGCCTCCCAGTCATCAAGGCAACCACTGGAATTTGCAAGGGTTGTGTGGTTGGAAAGCACCCTGAGCACAAGTTCAATCAGGGGAAGGAAAACTGAGCTACATGCATCTTGGGGCTGATACATTCTAATATCAATGGTCCCATGCCTATCACATCCATGAATGGATCAAGGTATATTTTGAATTTTATTGATGATTTTTCCAGGTACACATGGGTCTTCTTTCTCAAATAGAAGTCTGAAGTATGTGAAAAATTCACTGAACTGAAGGCCTTGATCGAGAATGCCTCTGGGCTTAAGATCAAGATATTGAGATATAATAATGGCAGGGAGTATGTTAGTAATGAGTTTCTACACATATGCTCCCAAATTGGTATTCAGGTCCAACATTCAATTTCCTACACTCCCCAGCAGAACGGTGTAGCGGAAAGGAAGATCGGTCTCTCAAGGAGATGACCACCTGTATGTTGGAATCAAAGAAGTTGGCTGCAAATTTGTGGGCTGAAGCCATGCCTGCTACAGAATACATTTAGAAAATAGTTCCACACTCATCTATGAAAGGGAAGACCCCTTTTGAAGCATACTTTGGACTCAAGTCGGATGTGTTGAACCTACGGGTGTTTGGGTCCACTGCATGGGCCTGAATTCCACTTGATAAAAGAAGGGATTTGCAACCGCAAAGCATAGAATGTCTGTTTATTGGGTATCTTGATGAATCAAAAGGTTTTGAATCTTCTATATATCAAAACAAAATAGATCATCATCGAAATGAGTGTCAAGTTCGATGAGCCTCTTCTGGAGGTGGAACTAGTGAAGGAGAAAATTGCTGAATTTCTTTCCTATTCTACTGAATATTTGGATGATGAAATTGGGGGTGATGACCCTGATTTGGATCCTCTAATTTATGATATAAATGTAAAGAGAACATCATATGATGAATCATAACCTGAAATACAAAATCATCTTCCCACATGGGCCCGACAGACACTCTCCTCCGCAGGAGATAACATTGGAAATCCAGATGATCCAAGGAGAACCCGGTCTGATTTCTAAAGAGCAGGTATTGCGCTCTATTGTATTGATAATTTTCTGTCTGAAACTTGTTATTTGATGATTAGTTCAGACCCAAAATCCTACTACCATGCTCGAAAGGATCCGAGATGGCAAGTTGCAATGGATGAAGAGATGAATTCTCTTCAGAAAAACACTACTTGGGAGCTAGTTTCTCTTCCTCTGGGAAGGAAATTGGTTCAATGCAAGTGGGTGTTTCGGTTCGAGGTTTCTGCCGATAGCAGAACCTAAAAATATAATGCAAGGCTGGTGGAAAAAGGTTTCTCTTAGGTCCAAGGTGTGGACTACCATGAGACTTTTGCACTGGTTGCAAAAATGGACTCCATCCACCTAGTTTTGGCAATTTTAGCATCTAAGCACTGGGAAGTGCATCATATGGATGTTAAGTCATCCTTTCTGCATGGATATCTTCATGAGGAGATATACATGAAGTATCCTAAGGGCTAAATCTCTGATCCATCTTTGGTTTGCAAGCTAAAGAAGTCACTATACAGGTTAAAACAGGCCCCAAGAGAGTGGTATTCCAAGATGGATGCCTTCCTTCTCTCGCAAAACTTCCAAAGGTGTAGATCAAATACAAATGTGTATATACAGTAGTATGATGGTCATTTGATTATTATTATTTTATATGTTGATGACTTACTGATCACAGGTAGCACAGTTGCTTCTATTTCAGTCATCAAAACTGCTCTCCACAATGCATTTGAAATGAGCGATTTGGGGCTCTTAAAACAATTTTTGGGGCTCGAAATTGAGAAAAATTATGATGGGATAATGGTCACTTAGTACAAATACATATCATACCTTCTATTCAATTTTAACATGGATTAATGTAGGCCTACACCATTCCCTTTCCTTTCAGGGATCAGCCTTGAAGAAGGAAAAAGCATGCCTCGCATGGACTGCACTATTTATCGACAGCTGATTGGTAGCTTGTTGTACTTGACACATTCTCAACCTGATATCTGTTATGCCATGAACTCTATATAAATATACATGTAGCATCCCCATGATCTTCATTGGAAGGCAGCCAAGAGGATCCTCCAATACATTCAAGGAACCAGGACCTACGGCATTCACTATGCTGCATACTCTGAGCTAGATCTGGTTGAATACACAAATACCAATTGGGTGGGTGATTCTATTGATCAGAATTCTACTTCCGGATATGTCTTCATGTTTTGTGGTGGCCCCATTTACTAGTCTAGCAAAAAGTAGGCCACCATAGCATTATCTTCAACAGAGACCGAGTATCGAGGAGCGGTGAATGCTTGCATCCAAGCAATTTGGTTGCAAGGCATTCTTTCAGAGTTTGATCTTGGTAGTATTTTGTCCACTATCCTCTTTTGTGACAATCAAAGTGCTATTAAGATATCCATAGATCCAGTTACCAGGCATAGGACCAAGCATGTAGAGATACACATGCACTATATCAGAGAGCTAGTGCATGACAGGACCATCATTCTGCAATACTGCCTGACTGATAAGCAGATTGCAGAAATATTCACCAAGAGATTTTTAGAAAATAAGTTCACTTACCTCCGTTCACTATTCAGGGTGAGTCCATCAGGGTGATCAGACTACTTTCAGTGTTCAGCTTGAGGGGGGGTTTTCCCACTGGGTTTTCCCTCTTTTCCTCACTTAGTTTTTTTTTTGGCATTGTTTGAGTTTCAGTATTGTATAGGGTGACCTATGGCCTTAGTTTCTAGGGCCCTAGCATTTTTATGCATTTTATGTTTCTAACTCCTCCTGAGTATAGCTTAAGGGGGGGTGTTGGAGACATTTACCACCATACACACTCATTTTGGTCAATTTGGCCTAGTTAAACCATTATCCTAATTTGTATTGACTTAATTAACATCAGAGGAGTACTAGATGACATCAGTATGAGTACACCCACGCCTACCTTCAGTCAAGGAGGCTAACTTAGCCTTCTCCTACATTTAGGGAGGCTAACTGGAGCACTCTAGGGGTGATCTGAGTGTCATTAATGCCCCATATTGCTAACTGATGGTTACAATCAGTTAAACAGAGCAGTGAAGGTGCCTTCCTTCATTAAATTGATTATTNAGGGCACCTCCAACCACTTTTGATGGTCAGTTACACTTCAGTTAACATCATCGAGGTTCATTGGAGTCATTGATGCGCTACCACTTCTTGGTTGGCTTGCAGTGACATGTGTCTGAGCTACTTTCAGTTAGACTCAGTAATTTATTGCACTCTGACTTCAGTTAGGGCTCATTTGAGTCAATTAGGGTTTTGATCAGTGGTTAACTTGAGTGTTGATTGTGGCTTACATTCAGTTAAGCAAGACTCACTCATTCAATTCGAATGACCTCCTTGAGAATTCGAATTGCTTTGTCATTCATGATTGCAGCATGATCATTGTATTGTATTACTCATTCTTTATTGATTATATAGAGTGGCTACTCATTTTGTAGCACTATTACACCATTTCCATGCCTTATTGTCTAAAATCTCTTATGAGACTATGTTTTAGTCCCTAGATTACTGTGACAGATTAATAGTTGGGCCCTATATAAATCTATATTTTTTATTATTTTAGATATCCCATTATAAAATAATCCTTAAAGTGGGGTGTTAGAATATTAGAAACCCACTAAATACTTATGATAACAATAATTAATCATTTATGGTGACTTTCCTATGCACTATCCTAGATAGTTGGCATCCACTTGCACCACTTAGTCAATGCTTTCCATTTGTACTCTAAGAGCACCTTTATACTGATTCTGGTTAGATTCTCCCAAATCTGTTGACTTCTTATATTAGTAACTGTGCCTTCCTAAATATTTTGTCTTTATACTACTTTATTCCTTCTTTTTAGTCGATAAGGTAAAGCTAGTCAACTAGGCAACTGTTATCTTTTGTGGCCAACCCATTCTCCACAATTTTCTTTCCAAATTCCATGATTATCAGGTTTCTCCATCACTCATGATTTATCGAATTTGTGATCTCCTTGATTGATTTGGAAAGTGCTTTAGTCACCTACGGGGATTTATCGTATTTTAGTAAGTATGCTTTATGAGCTAGCATGAGTTGTCTCCTTAGCAACTCGATTTTACCTATCATGGTTGTATTATTTATGTACACTATGTTGATCAATAATACATGGAAATATATTGGATCATTCTCAACTTTTCTTGTATTCAATCACATTATTCTTCTCTCTATTTTCCTTGTGCATGCTTGTGAGATAAGATCTTTATCATGTTCTTACACATAGTATCAAGCCTCAATTTATTGATGGTATCAAAGATTATATTTCTACATTGATAAATTTCGTTCTTTTGCAATTAATGAAGTTATGGGTCTACCCAAATCAATCAACAATGATACATTTTTTTATTTTTTATACATCCTTCTATATTGAGAGTTTGTGGAGTGCTAATGCTAGCCACTGCATGGAAACATATGGTTGGTGTAGTATCTTCTACCTCTTGAGACTATTTTGGTTTTTGAACATCTTCCTTTTCACAATTTCTATAGAATATTTTCTTCTCATTGCTCTTATGTCATTTACTATAATTATTGTCATAGTTGAAACAAAGTCCCTTTTCTATTCTTTTCTACACTTGATGAAGCTGATTTAGGTTGGGAGGGGAATGTTTCCATATATATAGGTGTTAGTAGCAACACTTCTAGTAGCCATGTTTTTACTTTCAACTTTTCTTTCCAAACTAAAAGCATTATCCAATGATTTAGGTTCAAATAGGTGTACCTCATTTTGAATGCTCTACTTTAAAGTTCCCATAAAGAGATCCAACAAATTATCCTCTAGAATGTTATGTACTCTAAGACTCAACTTCTGAAACTGCTTAATGTGCTCTGTAATTGGATCTTTTTTTCTTGAGATTTATCAATTGGTTAAAGAAGGCGTTTATCTTAATATCCCTATAATATTGTAGCAATTCCTCCATAAATATATACCAAGAGATAATAGAATCTTTTTTATGATCACAAATCCATTGGTACCACACAAATTTATTAGATTCTAAATACAAGGATGCAATAGTTAACTTTTGTAAAGTTGGAACTTGCTAAAGATCAAAGAATTGATCAATATGAAATATCCATGTTATTAGATCATTGCCATCAAACTTTCTCATACCGGTCTTAGGAATGAAGTATTTTTGTGGTCCTAAGTTGAACCCATGATTGTTTGGATTATAGAATTATGAATGATTATGTATAGGAAACAAAAATTTTATTCTTTGACTATGATATAAATTTATTCTACGGTGAATGAGACTTAATTACCTTGCTCTCCTTATCCTCTTCTTAAGGGGTTGAATTTTGGGTACTTCACTTATGTTTTCAACATAATTTTTGAGGTTTTCCATATCCCCTTTGAATGTTTGGAATTGATCTTTATTTACCATATTCATGATTCACACCTTTCTTAGCATGGTATTTTCAAGGTTTACTACTCTTTCATTAAGTTTGGACATCTCATGTCACAATTAGGAATTTAGGAGGTTTATTGGGCACACAAATTTTTGGTCCACCTCTTTCCATTTGATCCCACTGATAATGATAATTACTAGATTTCTAATTTATCACACATTTTAAATTAACCAAAATAGATATTTTGATCAAAATATATCCAAGTTTCGAGTTAGCATACCTTTAAAACCCTATTTTGTAGGTTGTCTTGTTGGATGACCTTACTCCTGAATCATCTATAGATATTTTACTCCTTTGTGTCTACATTTTTTTTTGTGTAGTAGCCTGGTGTATATTTTCTACAATTCCATAGTTTTTACCCAATTCTAATGTGTCAATGGAGAGTTATGGTAAATTTACCATAACCTTTTATTTTTGTCTCTTTATATGAATTGACACATGTTTGATTTTCCTTCTTTGCTTGGGAAACTTTTACCAAAAATACTACTATCCATATTCCCTTTGATGCAATAATCAGTATTCATTCAGATCTCTTAAGCTTTAGATATGATTTTTTTACCTATAGCACATGTTTGAGACTAGTTTTCGGACTAGTAGAAAACCCTAACTTCCATGGATTATAACTCCAAACATATAATGAACTAAGGCCTAATTTATCATAGATACTTCACTATGTCCTATAAGGTTTCTCCATATTTCGTTGTTTTAAACATACCCACAAAAGATATATAACACAAATGGATTAGATACCAAATGTTATGCACCATATTCCCAAAAGAGCATAAAATAAGAAAGAGTAATCCATTTTCTTTTGAATGAAGTAAAGATATGAATAATAAGCCTCTTAGAGGGGGGTTAATCCTACTTTAAAAACACCATTGTCTTCTTTGCTTGGGAAACTTTTACCAAAAACACCATTGTCCATATTCCTTTTGATACAATAAGTAGAATTCAATTTGGATCTCTTAAGCTTTAGATATAAATTTTTTACCTAGAGCACATGTTTGAGACAAGTTTTTGGACTAGTAAAAAACCCTAACTTCCATGGATTGTAACTCCAAACCTATAATGAACCAAGGCCTAATTTATCACAGATACTTCACTATGTCCTATAAGGCTTCTCCATATTTCACTTTTTGAAACATACCCCGAAAAAATATATAATGAAAATGGCTTAGATACCAAATTTTATGCACCAAATTCCCAAAAGAGCATAAAATAAGAAAGAGAGAGTAATCCATTTCCTTTTGAATGAAGTAAAGAGATGAATAATAAGCGTCTTAGAGGAGGATTAATCCTCCTTTACAAAAGTATCAAATACACAATTCAAGATGAGATGATCCTAAAATTATGTCTTCTTGGTGTGTGTGGGTGTGGAGGGTGGTTGCGAGTGCAATTACAATTAAGTTCCTAATAAATAGAATACTAATATAATAATAAAAATGTAATATCACAATATATAGGGCTTAACAATTTCGTGAAAGGAAAGGTTGATCTCTATGCATATTCCAAGTAGGTTGTTGATCACTTCGTCAATATAGTGTTGTATCTTGGTGACATGTTGTTGATAAGAAACAACATGAAATCAAACCTATCCTCCAAATTTGACATGAAGGATATCCTCAATGCCACTAACTTCATACTATGGATGGATATTAAAATATATCATAAAAATAGGAAAGTCTAGTTGAAAAGAGAAAATATGTCGAGATCATACTGCAGAGATTTAATATGCATGAATATAATAAAATCAAGGTCTCTATTCCTATAGGTGAAAATTTATATACAAATTAGTGTCATGTTTCCTCTACAACTACTTCCCCAAATTTTTACATTTTTAGGGCTCCTCCTTACTTTTTCTTCTTAATACTTCCTTAGACAAGTTTGCCTTCTTGAATATTTCATCCTAACACTTAGTTTTTTCTTTGATTTGAGCAAGAAATTTTATTTGACTAAGTTAAAAAACCCAAGTTTTTCTTTCGATATGTCGGAAGAACTCAACGAGTTTCACTAACATATCGAAAGAACTCAGTAATTTTTTTCAACACATCGAGCCAACTCGTCAAAGTCTTCCGATACATAAACAGTGAAGATTGAGTTTCTTCACAATAGTGTCGGTTAGAAAGACGAGTTTCGTCGATAGTGTCGGAAAAACTCAATGAGAATTGTCTATGGATTCTCCAACGTCGAAAAAACTTAAATAACTTTTTCGATGAAATTGAGTTAATGGAAAATATTTGGCAGCAAAACAACTTCGGCAAAAAGTTGGAAACAACTCGCAAATGTCCTGCAACCATGTCAGCTAAACTCGCTGATTTTTTTCGATACATCGGAAAAACTTGCCGAGTTGATCCGATGTGTCAACAACACTGGCTGAGTTGGCCCGATGTGTTAAAAAAACTTACTGAGTTCTTTCGATGTGTGGGTGAAACTCACTGAGTTCTTTCGACACATCTAAAGAAAAACCTAAGTTTTTTAACTTAGTCAAATAAACTTTCTTGATCAAATCAAAGAAAATACTAAGTGTTGGGATGAAATCTTCAATAAGGAAAACTTTTCTAAGGAATGATTAAGACCAAAAAGTAAGGAGGGGCCCTAAAAATCTAAAGTTTTGGGGAATCAGTTGCAGCAACAACAATTGGAGACTAGCTGGTGAACACAGATCTCTGAAATAACTATCTTTCCAAAACAAAAAATGCTACATGGTACTTGATTACAGCAACTTCTTCAATGCATCCTTCGAGATTATTTAAGAAGCTAGACTTCTCCGGGGATGTAAAACTATGTGCATCACATTGATTTTAGTCTTTTGGGTTAGGGTAACCAGGATTAGAAGTCCTGATAACTCTCTTGGGGTCAAAATATGAGCTGGTTTATTCTAAACAAAATCAAGTAAACTAAAGTAAATCATAAAAAGAAACCAAACAAAATAGAAAACAAGAATGGAAAAGAAAGGTTTTATTTATGTACAAGAGGATTCCTAAAAAAGAACTAGGTGAAGTATTGTTTGAGAACAAAACCATTAACAGGAAGGTTTTCTTATTGACCTTGTAAAAATTGCAACTTGTAAGTTGAGGGGCCAATATTCTCAGCAATATGATAGGGGCCAAACCATAGATGTTGAAATTTGGTATGTTTTCCCTTCTCGTCATGTGGGTGATCCCATTTTAAAACAAAGTCTCCTATTTCAAAATTCCCCTTCTCGTATTTTTGCTAATCAAACCACCCTTTGACAATGTATTGATTTTGGTTAAATCTCTCTTTAGACTTCTTTCTGGATTCTTCAAGTTTCTACAGAGTGTTAATATGTCCTTGTAATATTTCACTACCGGATCCTCGTGAGTCTTGAGCTAATTGAGAGGATGGAAGTAGAATGTTCGGGGGTAAAATATCTTCCTTCCCATAAACCAAAGTATAAGGAGACACCCCTATGGAATTATTTGGGGTGACCCTATCTGCCCATAGTGCATTGGGAAGTGTTGTGTGCCAATTTATTTGATTTTCAATGACAATTTTATTTGAAATTTGGATGAGGTTTTTGTTTGTTGATTCTGCTAACCCATTTCCCTGAGGATAATAATTTGTTGAATAATGTAATTTTTTTCCCTTTTCACAAGAAAATTCAGTTATCTTAATGGATGAGAAATAAGATGCGTTATCAAAAACAAGGGAAATTAGAACCCCAAACCTGGTAATAATGTTATCTTGCAAAATTTGAAGACCATATCTACGTTCACTTTGCGTAGCGGAACCGCTTCGACCCATCTTATGAAATAATCTGTAGCTGTGAGGATATATCGATGTTGTAGTGAAGAGTTCGAATTGATGTCCCTAATGATATATATACCCCACTGTTCAAATGGCTCTGAAATAATGATGGGTTGTAATGGTCCAGCTGCTTTTGACAATCTACCACCACTCCTTTGATACACATCTCATTTTCTTGCATAAGCATGAGCATGTTTGAATAGATTTGGCCAATAATAGCTAGCTCTGAGGATATTATGAGCGGTAGTATCTCCAAATAAATGTCCCCCCACGGGGATTTCATGGAATTCCTTAACTAATTTGGATGCATCATCTTGCTTGAGGCATGTCAAGAACACTCCATCGTAGTTTTTTTATGAAAAGAACTCCATTGATTATATGGTAGGAGGCTGAATTTAAATGGAGTGCCCTCCGTTGTTTAGAGTTCTAATGCTCGGGTAAATTTCCTTGCTGGAGGTAATGCACTAGATCCCTGTACCACGATTAGGGGGTAGTAAATATGGGACATACATCAATAATGTTTAACTCCGCTTCATTCTCCCAATCATGATCTTCATTAGTATGACCTTTTGCAAGAAACTTACGTAGTCCTTAACCTTTAATAATAGTGTCTAGATTGAATTCTAAATCATACTCTTGTAGTGTTGTCACCCATTTTCCTCTTCTCTCACCCAATTCTTTTTGTGCAAAGAGAGACCTAAATACGAATGAGGAACAATCACTTCTATCGTGTTTTTCAAAATATAAGGTCTAAATTATTTTAATGCTTTGAAAATTGTGTATGCATGTTTATATACAACAATTTAATTCAATTCATCCCCTTGCAATCCTGTGCTCATAAATGATATTGGGTATTCATCTCCCAATTCTCCTTTCTGTGTGAGCACCACTGCAAGTGAGTTATCTGAAGCAAAATTATACTAGATAAAATATTTTTCATAGTCAGGAATCCTTAGATAAGGGGCATGAGCTATCATTTTTTTTATGTCCTTAAAAGTGAACTTCTGAACATCAGTCCATTTGAATTGCACAATTTGCTTCACCATTTGTTGCAAATGTTTCACGATTTGTGCAAAATCTGGTACAAACCTTCGAACAAAATTTATTGTACCCATAAATGATCAAGCATAGAATTTATTTTATGGGGAAAGGGAATTTGAGATATAACTTCAATTCGTTATGGGTCTATGGATATTCCCTTCTTTGAAATAATATATGACCCAACTGTTTTCCTTCTAGAACTGCGAAAATGCTTTTCTTTGGATTTAAGGATATACCATATTTTCTACAGTGATCAAAAATTTGTTTTAAATGAAAAGCATGATCCTCTCTTTTATTAGATAAAACTATCACATTGTTTAAGTACACCACCACATAGTGGCTGATTAGTCCTCAGAATGCGATATCCATGGCCCTCTGAAATATAGCTCCATCATTTATGAGACCAAAGGGCATTATTCTATAAGAAAATGTTCCCCACTTCGTGTGAAATGTAGTCTTCAGTCTATCTTGTTTGTCCACCAATACTTGATTAGCCTAAAAATCCATATAGAAGGGAGAAAAACTCTAAGGCTAACACCATTTGAAGAATTTGTTCCATTGGTGGAACTGGATAGTTGTATTTATCTGAAGCTCTGTTCAGATTTCGAAAGTCAACACACAAACTTATTTCTCCTGACTTCTTTCTTACTGGAACCAAATTAGCCACACATTCATAATCTCATACTCTGAAGATAATATTTGCATCCAGTAATTTCTTTACCTCATTTTGGATTATAGGTTCTAACTTCGGATGCATTTTCCTGAGTTGTTGCTGGAAAGGTTTTACGCACGTTTTAATAGGAATAATGTGCTGAATGATGCATGTATCATATGTCTTTAGATATTTGTATGTCCATGAAAATGTGTCTTTCTATTGCTGAAACAAATTAATAAACTGACCCCTTTCTTCAGGCGAGCAACACTTTCCCAGATTTATGTACTTGGGCTCAACCTCCGTCCCCAAATTTATAAGTTCATATTGTATGGATGAACTCTTGGTTTTGACATCGGCTGGTTTTCTGGACTTGTTTTGTAAATCAAACATTCCTTCCAGTGTCCTTAGTCCTTTGGGCATGAAATTTCCTTTGGTTAATTCTCCATTTTGTAGATCTTCCTAATGCTCATCATCATTGATTACAGAGTCTTTGAAAACTTCATCATTTTTCATAAAATTGATAATATGCTCATCATCATCAAACACCCTCAAATTTGTAATATTATCTTCTACTGATGGCCTGAAAATAAGTTCAATAGAACACTTGTTAATAGTTGTCACTAACCTGGAAGCAGAAGTAGCTAAAAAATAAGCTGCAACATTTTGTAATCTAGGAATTTATTTTATATTAAAAGCATTAAAATGCTATATCGAATTCCAGACTTCAACTTGATATCCTTTTAGGTGTGGTGATAAACAATGAATTGTTTCTCTGACTTGTCTAACTACTATATCAGAATCATCGAAAACCTTTAAATTTCTAACATTAAGTTGGATGGATTTCTTCGGGCCCTAGACTATAGCTTCATATTCCACAGTATTGTTTGTGCATTCAAACTCTAGCCTACAAGAGAGAAACTGTTTATTCTTTTCAGGGTCAATCAGGACACAACCAGCTCATGATCCCTCTTGCATTTTGGACCCATGAAAATTTAAAAACCAAAACATATCTTCTAACTCTACCTGATTAGTATCATTTCCTATGTTAGTGACTAAATTTATTATGTTACAGTCAATATCACCAATCCACGAAATTTGAAGGAGATCAGACTGCGTGTCTGATTCACGACTGACTTATTTTGCTTGATAATTCCATGGCCTAAGATCTAAAATATAGTTTCCCAAAAGTGAGGATGAGAAATTCATAGGCTCATTCTTTCCTTCCAACTGAGTTACATTATGCTCCATATGCAGCTCCCTCGATATCTTAATCTGGTTTTGACTATTTTGATATGGCAGCCACATGTGAGACCAATCAGTTAGACAGTAACCATTAAGTTTTGTTGACCTATCTCTACTCAATATCAATCCATAGGCCTCTGGTATGTCTACTGCCATGATATATATGAATTGTCAAACTCTAAGATCTGCATATAATCAAATCAACACATCTTTCATTTCCCCTATGACTTTAACAAGAAAGTTGTCCAATTGAATGATCTGACATGGGGATGGTGTGGGTTTACCATTAATATTCTTACATATCAAGAGTGGCATAACATTGGGTGAGGCCCCAGAATCTACCAAACAGTTATGTACATTATGATTAAAAATATCAAATGATAACAGAAAAGGCAAAGTCTGAGATTTAGATTTTCCTCCAGTGCTTGCTTCATTAATTTCAGTATCAGATTCAATGGCTTCTAGGGTACTGTTGGGTTGTGGGTAGAAATATTCTAGAAGTTTATTTCTTTGCTAAGGAAAATTACATAATTCAAACAGAGAAATGTTTTTTTTTTCTTAATGTCCTCTATAATATCATACCCCAAGTCATGTTCTACCAAATCTTTCTTGGTGCATTTTGTTTTATTTACCATAGTCTTTACAGGTTTTTTTACTA
The DNA here is from genome assembly GCA_001517045.1 of Pseudotsuga menziesii. Classification (NCBI taxonomy): domain Eukaryota; kingdom Viridiplantae; phylum Streptophyta; class Pinopsida; order Pinales; family Pinaceae; genus Pseudotsuga; species Pseudotsuga menziesii. The sequence goes on from LPNX010635367.1 coordinate 227,020, forward strand.
CTGGGTTTGTCTCTTTTATGTTTACCAAATTAGACTTAGGTGTTGTTTAAGTAGTACTGATAATTTTCTTCATGTTTTCTTTTATCTTCTGTTTTTTAGGCATTACTAAACTTTCATCCACTACCGATCCTTTACTTCTAGTCGTGACATTAACTGATGATACTAGAATCTCCTTAGTAGGTTCTTCTTCGTTCATCCCAAATGTGGGCACCCAATCCCATAACACCATTGTGGTTTCCTCATTTTTTCTTCTGTCTCATTGGTTTGGTCTTCTTCTACCTCGGGTTATGTCAATTGTGCCTCTAATAGTTGATTCATAACCAAATTCATTGATTTTATCCATTGCGGGAAGCTCTTTTCAGAATGACGCTCCTGATGTAAAGTACATAAATGGTCCATGCCTACCTCATTAAAATTGAAAACAACAAAATGGTATATAGGAGGTTGATAATATCCACTTTCCTCCCTTTTCTTGTAGCAAGGTTTGAATGTCTTTCTGGATGTACTAGCTCCCTTCTCCTTTTCCAACTCTATTATCTTATTTGATAACTTCTAAACCATCTTGACTACATTCTCCAACTCATTTGGGTGGTCTTACTTAGGTCTGGTTAACAACAAAGGTTTTTTACCAGCTACTGGTTTTATTTATGATTTTGAAGTGTTCTTTGCTATACTATCAAGATCGGCCTCACCCCTGTTGGCTTCATCATAATTTTCTATCAACGTAGGTTTGACTGCTCTTTTCACAAACATTTATATAGGGGGGTATAGTGTTGTAGTGTAATATTCTACCAAAAATTCTTCAGTTGGTTTTGTTGCAGCACTAAAACTGCTTAGAAGAGTAATAAACCTCTGGTTGAAATCTTGAACCTTTTCTTTCTTATACATATTCATAAACAATAATTATTTCATAAGGGTAGCAACGGTTTTTTTACTACCAAATTTACTTTTAAATACCCTTTCAAAGGTGTCCCAGTTTGTTATTGAATTGGCTTGTAGACTAAAAAACCAAGAAGAAGCTTTAAGCTCAAAAGTATATGGAAAACTTATTCATACAACATCTTCATGTTCAACGTTTAAAAGTTCCAGAGCTAGATAAAAACTTTTCAAGTGGTATTCTGCATAAATGCCTCTTCTAGGCTCAAACTTTGGTAGCACCCTATATGGGTGCTTAGGAAAATCATGCAAAGGTGTGGTCAGATTAAGTGGTGTTTTGGCCCTCCATGTCAGTTGATTAGAAGCATCCATAACTCAAGGTGAAGATTGTAGTGGAGCCTGATCTGTAGGAGACTCTGGTCCTAATTGATCAAGAGGTTGGATGATTTCTTCGATAGATAAATCCACAAACTCTTCCAAGTTTTCCAAAAGGATCAAATCATGAGCATAAGAAATTTCTTTCTTGGGATCCTTCCTTCTTGGTAACTCAGGGATTGCTTTCAATCCTCCAAGTTTCTTAACGTAAGATCTTGTGTGCCTCCGAAAGTGATCAACTTCTTCGAACGGAATAGGGTATAAACATTCTGAACCTTATTCTTCAGAACATACCTTCTCTTGTTCTTCAAGAACAAAATCTTCAAGAAACGTGGATTCAGATGTATTTCCAGTGGAATAGTTTGTTGCAAATGAACTTCCTCTTCCATCCATGCACTGGAGGCCCTCCTTCTAGCACCAAAAATGTTGATGCCTAATTGACAGAACCTGAGGTAGAAGAAGACCAAACCAATGATCCAGAAGAAACAAATGAGGAAACCACAATGGTGTTATGGGATTGGGTTCCCACATTAGGGATGAACGAAGAGAGCCTACTAAGGAGATTCAAGTATCATTAGTTAATGTCACGACTAGAAGTAAGGGACCAGTAGTGGATGAAATTTTAGTACTTCCTAAAATACAAAGGATAAAAGAAAACATGAAGAAAAATATCAGTACTACTCAAACAACACGTAAGTCTAATCCTTTAAACATAAAAGACGCAAACCCGATAGTAAACAAAGCTGTAAAGACCATGGTAAATAAAACAGAGGGCACCAAGAAAGGTTTGGTAGAATATGACATGTGCTATGATAGTGTAGAGGACATTAAGAAAACAAAAGCAAACATTTCTCTGTTTGAATTATGTAATTCTCCTCACCAAAGAAAGAAACTTCTGGAAGCTTTCAACCCACATCCCAACAGTACCACAAAATCCATTGAATCTAATACTAAAATTAACGAAGCAAGCATTGGGGGGAAATCTAAATCTCAGACTTTTCCTTTTATGTTATCATTTAAGATTTTTAATAATAATCTACATAAATGTTTGGTATATTATGGGGCCTCATCCAATGTTATGCCACTCTCTATATGTAAAAAGATTAATGGTCAACCCACACCATCCCCTTGTCGTATCATTTAATTGCACAGGTCTATTATTAAATTGATAGGAGAAATGAAAGCTATGATGATTCGACTATCTGCATATCCTAGAGTTTTTCAATTCATAGATATCATGGTAGTAGACATACCAGAGGCTTATGCACTGATATTGATTAGAGATTGGCCAACAAAACTTAATGGTTACTTTGCAACTGATTGGTCTCACATGTGGCTGCCATATCAAAATAGTCAAAACCATATTAATATATTGAGGGAGTTTCATATGAAGCATAATGTAACTCAATTGGAAAGAAATAATGAGCCGGTGAATTTCTCATTCTCAGTTTTGGGAAACTATATTTTAGAGCTTGAGCCAGGGAATTGTCAAGTAGACGAAATCATTTGTGAATCAGAGACTCAGTTCGATCTCCTTCAATTTTTGCAGACTGATTATATTGACTGTAACATAGTAAATTTAGTCACTAACATAGGAAATTATACTAAATTTAGTCACTAAGTTGTTTTGCTGCCAATTTTTTTCCACCAAGTCAATTTCATCAAAAAAATTATTTTAAGTTTTTCCAACGTTGGAGAATCCATCGTCAGTTCTCATTTATTTTTGTCGATACTATCGGCGAAACTCGTCTTTTCTAGCCGACACTATCACGAAAAAAACTCAATCTTCAACGCCGATGTATCGAAAGACTTTGGCGAGTTTCGCCGAAATTTATGTATCGAAATAATTTGATGATTTTTGCCGACGTTAATTTTTTTCGAAACATTTTGATGATTTTCCACTAACATTGTCAGAAAAACTCAGCTTTTGTAGCTGACACTGTCGTGAAAAACTCATATTTCACTGCCGATATATCAGAAAGTTTAGAGAAAACAGCCGACAAGGGTCAGCATTGCACAATGATTTTTTAAAGTTGGATCCAAATGACACTGTATAAAATACTCCCCAACCACCGTATTAATGACTGTTTTAATGATTTTTATATGTATAGATGGTGAGTTTTTCTTATTTTCAACGCAAACACCATTAAATTAGGGGAAATTTCAACTCAAAATGGGCCTTTTAACACTAATTCAAATTCCATGTCATCATGTGTTAGCCAATGAAATTGATTTAAATTTGAAATACCGTATACATCTTAAACAATTTTTTAATATAAATTTGGGGATAGGTATCACAAAAAAAAACTACTTTTTTGTTCGTATTTTCGACATATCTCTCTGTGTTTTTACTCAAATTTTGATCGAGAGAGCTCATTGGATGCGAAATTAAATTCCACATCCAATGAGCACCCACTCAACATACTTTTGATGGACCCCTTTACCCGAAAAATAAGAAATACCTGAAAAAACATGATAATGATGTCATCATCACATTTTTTCAGGTATTTATTATTTTTTGGGTAGCAGGGTCCGTCAAAAGTATGCCAAGTGGGTACTCGTTGGATGTGTAATTTAATTTTGCATCGAACGAGATCTCTCGATCAAAATTTGAGTAAAATCACAGGGAGATATGTCAAAAATACGAACAAAAAAAGTAGTTTTTTTCTTTTCTTCCTCAAAAATTAATAAATATTATTTTATTATTTTAACTATTATTTTATTATTTTTCTTAGGAGGCCCATTTTGAATTGAAATTTACTCTAATGTTGGACGCTTCCAACCACCGATGGACATTTGGAGCCCTCGCACCACTACGCCCAACACCGTACTCACTACGACAGTGACATGTAGGCTCCTGAACCTATCCTTTGTCCTTTTGCTCTTCTAGAAGCTTTAAAAACTATTTATGGGTAAAGGTATAGGGTTTTACTGTAGTTGATTTTTCCTATCGCTTTTTGCATCCCTTTCCTAATGAAATAAAATCCACGTCCCGTAGGTTTTTTGCTAAAGGAACCCAGAGATTTTGTTAAGGAAATCCCTGGCCCCACAGCCACTTTTATGTCCAGGACAAATGCTCTCCAACCTGCTAGCCCGGCCTTCATGGAGTTTATTTCAGTATTTACTTCACAGTTTGGGTTTATTGTCCAAGCTAGTGGTATTAGTATGTTGAACCTCAGGGTTTCTGCATTAAGGTCACTCCTGACCGAATGCTCGACGGCTTGCATTTTGTTTGGGTTGAACATGTCGGGAGATGAGTATGCGATAAAGGAGAAACCCATTACGGATTTAAAATCAAAGTATTACTATGCGTCAGAGCTATGGGATGGGTTTTCTCCACAAACTATGTGTGTAAGGATGCATTTCCAACAATCCTCCTTAGGGACAACGCTATCATGTAAGAGGTTTTTCACAAGTCTTAGGTACAAGCCAGGTTTTTTCAGTATCCCTCTGGTTTATTGAGTCATTGCCATGTTTCATTGGTTCTTTTGTTACCTTTGGGTGGATTAGTGAGAATAAGTCTAGTTGTTTTAATGGTTTTGAGCTAAATAAATAAGAGGGTGGAAATAAAAGTTTTAAACTCTGTGGACTTGGATAAAAGCAGTTAACATTTACACAGTTAAAAAACAAGTGGTGAAATGTTCATCCTTCAGTATATTGACCCGTTTAGAAACATGAAAAGGGATATGTGACAACAGAGGCGTAACTCACAAAATAACACATACACATATGTTGATAAGTTTTCATCTAGGTTTTGGAAGCACACACCCTGCCACAAGACTAAAATGACTAAGCAGTTTCTAATATTTTTCCTCTCTTCACCTCATAAGATTGTTTATGAATGGATAGCAGTGGAATGGTAAATACAGGTCTGATATTTTTTATCATATTAGACCCTGATTGAAATCTCATTTTAAAACAAGAACATTGATTCAGATATTTAAACCTTGCTTCATTTTGGGTTATTTCATTCTGATGCAAAATTCCTTTTGTTTTAAGTTATTCGATATAACCATAGTATTACTAAGACATCTCTTACCGTGATCATTCCAAATTTTCAGCTCTCACCGAGAATAATTACCTGCAAAAGGATGGTTTCGAAACGATAAAATCGCACCATGCCTAAGAAGAGGTGAAAGAAGAAAGCTAATGCCACTGAGGTGGATTCATATGTGGAGGTTATCTCCAGGACTGAGATCATATTCGAGGACACTAAATCCATCACATAAGTTGACCAAGAGTTCAAATGGGGGGAAATATATCAGATGATTACATACCATAACATTCCCAATGCTGGTCTGGAAGATATGTCCTTATATGAAAATATAAGAAAATCGGGCATTACTAAGTAAACTACACACCCAGAGTTGTTCCCATGTGCTGAAGTGATCGGATGGATTCTACCTCGGATAAACCCTGCCACGATGATTATTTCCAACATAGAGGGGGAATATTTTGCTTCTTTCACTCCAACCTACATAGCCATGGCCTGCAAACTACCACCCCCACAGGTTATGATGACGGATGAGTGGGTTAACTAAGTGGATTTGGATATTTTGGAATGTGCCAAAAGGATGATGATAGCAGGAAGACAACTGTACCAAAAGGAAACTAGTGAATACAAGTCTTCAAGCTTACACCCCCCTTATAATGGCATAGCCTTAATGCTGAATAGGATTTTTGTCCAGGAAAATGGGAGATTGTATAAATTAAGTTGGATCCCATTAATATACTATGTGGCCTTTGAAAGCACAATTTCCAATTGGGCAAATATCATATCAAGTAGCTTGTCATCATGTGTAGCTTATGCACAGGGAGGGATGACTCAGAAAAGGTCATAATTCTACATGTCCTCTTACCTGATTGATTGCATCTTTTGTAGACACCCGTTCCCCAATATCGGGTGCACTTGGAAACACACTGATACCCCTATATATGTTGCTTATCAAATTTGTTGGGCACATAAGTATCCAAGCTTCTACAAGCTCATATGTGAAGAGTTGTTGATGCCTCTGTATAAGCTCATCTTCCTCAAAGAGCCCAACTACTTTTCAAATAATGCCATGGATGTTATTTGTGAATATGGGCATTATTTTTTCTCTCAAGAAGGAACTTACCTGAGGATGTATGGAGGATCTAAATCCCAATCACTGCTGCCCAGATATTCCACGGACTATGTAGTCCATAAGGAAGAAGTCAAGCAGTTGTTCATATATCGAGTAGGTAACTTCCTATTCGACATGAAAAAGTATCCTTCCCACCACTTCCCTTTTTCATAGGTAGTTACAAATTCACTAAGGTCAAAGGCACCCCCGAATTTGTAAAAGATCTGTAAAATTTTCACTTCGGAGAGAAGAGTTTCTGTAGAAATGACACGAATGAAAAAGTTGCAAAACATTGTACCATCATTGGAATGCGTTATGAATACATTCATCATTTCAATAAATATGAGGAGGTATACAGGAACACCAGTAACATGATTTCTCTGAGTAAGTGTTTCAAGAAGAAAGGAAGCACCAGCGGGGGTAAATATGGCAGCAGTTGCACAAGCAAAAGGAAGAGGCCCTGAAGTTACATCAGTTTTGTTCATGAAAACACATCCTTATAACCTAGGTTCTTTGGGGTTACCAATGTACTAATTTAACTTGCAGATAGTCAGCCATTTCATAATTTGAAATAGAAATAGGAAGAAATTAGGCATGCCTTAATTATGACGGTTGATCCTAGATTTTCTTCTTCTCTTCAAATTGCTTCCACAACTTCCAGGGGATATCCAACACCTGCAAATAGCAATATATTTCATGCAACATCTTATATATTATGTAAATGTTTAATGAAATAACATGCTTATAATGAAACAATAAGATAATTTAGAAATCACAATATATAAGAGTGCAAAAGACACAATATTGGAAGAAGGACTCTCTTTATTGATAAACAAGTGAGGTGAGATTACAACCCAACATCTGAGACAAGTGCTCCTCTACTAACCAAGGACACTGAGTTTTTCTGCTCCAAGATATCTTAAGGAAAACACCTGCATAACTTTGCTATATAACTCATGATTGATTAGCCTCAACCCCTACCCTCTATTTATACATGAGGAAAGAGAGAGGTTATGAAGGTTGAGATGGTTGATGAAGTTGGGATAGTTATGATTAAGGGCCCAAATATCCTCGACTAATTGTGTTTATATTTTTTTAATTTGGATTAGGGCATACACGACTATTAATATTGGCATGTCGCATATGATACATGAATTTCTTAAGGGAAACCCGTGGGTGCAAGCCCTAATGATGTATACGCGGGTGTAAATACTCGTGTATGATATGCAAGTTTCAATGATAATAGTCATGTATTCTCCTTAATAGAATACAAAAAATAGGTTAAGCTATTAAGGGAATGATGCATCAAAGGTCATGCCCATCTATAGTGTTTTGGCTACTTCAATCCATTTTGTCATTTTGTGTACCGACACATTGGGTGTCAGTACTCAGATGGAGAAGTGTCATCTTACATTATAACAGATGCCCCCTAATGTGTAAGGTCAGAGGGAAGCAATGGCTGAAATACATTACAATATTTTAATCTTGGAGAACATAGCTACCAAGGCAGCAGGGAGGTACCTGAAAAAAATACATATCAAAGTCATATACAAAATCATATCTGAGGATGCCATGTTCACTAAAGCATAACACTAGCTCCTTTACAATATTTGATTACATCATATGATATGGGTAATAAGACCACGTATATTACAAAGGTGGATCGAATCCACAATATACAATGATTAGTCTTCAAAATATGGAAGCAATGTAGTTGAACATAACACAACCTTGCACAACTTAGGTTATAAAGGTGAACCTAAGGTCTTCGTCCAAATCCAAAGGAACCAGTACAATCCCTACCATGTGAATATATGTGTTGAAGTTGAACATGGAAAGAACTCAACAGAATGTCAGTAAACGAGTGATGTTGACAACTGAAGCAAAGGAGTTCACCAATACTGGTAGTGAATCCTAAGGCACCATCATTAAAACTCTAGGTCTTCGTCTTCAGGAAATGTTGATGAGAAACTTTGATGTGAGGAGGAAGGCAATGAATCCTTTGACAGATCACAAGAGTGACTAGGAACTGGATGTGGGAAGGTAGAAACAAGTAATTCTCAGAGAGGATAATGATGGGCATCAGGAAAACAATTAGATGAAGGTATAGATCCTTGAACAATAAGCATGACACATAGATTACCCAAGGCATATTTTGACTTAAAAATATGTCAACTAGACTTATCTATCATGTAGGAGACATGATCATATTCCCCATGTATAAAGGACAAGTGGAGGAGTAAAAAATTGAAGTAATAGTTGATATGGAAGTGTAAACTGAGACATGAGTATTGGAAACTTCAGAGAGTTTTTTTTTCAAGGATGACATGCTGCCACTGTTTATAACCCAAAGAGAGTAATGCGTCCTTATCTTTCACGTTAAATTTTAACGAGTCTAGGAAATTCAACTCGAGTCTCTCTTAATTTTTTACAAGCTTGAAGAGGGGAGAAAACAATGCTTGATAATGTCATTGATTCATGGATTTTATGAGCCTAAACTAGTACATGCCCGTTGGTGTTTTCATATTTTGAGAGTCTGAAAACTCCGAAGAAGACTCTGGGGGGGTGATTTTTCGTACAAATTAGTCTCCTAAGGCCGGAAAAGTAAAAAATAGTCCACAGAAGAACTCTCTTAGCTCCTAGAGGACTAAGATATACCTTTTTCGTGCTTAGTCAACAAGGTCCGAAAAAGGGGTAAAATAATACCAAACCAGTGCAACTTCAAAAGCGGAAGGTAGCCTAAGTTTAACGAGTGTGAAGGAAGGAAACATCACTCAAAAAGATCCATTTGATTACGAGAAATGGGGCTTACAACAGTAAACTCGATGCTTTGTTCTTTACATTTTGTGAGCATGACAAAGACATAAAGTATGCTCAAAATCTTTTTCATGTTTGGGTCCAGAGCACAAAAAAGAGAAAAATAATCTCATACTGGGTGTTCATTTTATGTAAGTTTAGTCCCTTGGGTCCAGAAAAGCGATAAACCTATGCCTGAAGATACTCTTCTCAATTCTGCAAAAGAGAGAGTATTCATTTTTTCTAAATAATCCACAAGGCCGGAAAAAGGGGTAAACTTATACCTAAGTGGATGATCGTTCACTTATTCTTAATGAGCCTAAATGAACAAGTTTACTCGATAGTCCAGTCTGTTTTGAGGAGTCAGACTAGGGCCTAAAGAAAAATCCATAAGGGCAGTGAGCCTTATAAACAGGGATAGCTCATAAAAATATGCAAAATGAAGGCTCATTTTGTCATGAAAAACTACTAAGAAGGATCCCGCAAACCTAACACAATTGTGGCATGGGTACCAAAAAGATTATAAAGTGCTATAAACTAGGGTACCCATGAGAAGGAGGCCCTATCCACGGAGGAACAATGATGTATACGAGGTAAACGTGGTTTGACACCATAGTCCATGGATGAAAAAGTGATCCTAGGGATTAATGACAGATAAGGTATAAGTGCAATATCAACAATAAAGGCCAAATCCTACCCTATATGTGATGGAAAACATCTTTTGAGTGATCACGAACCTGCTGCAATTAGAAAAAAACCATGGTATTAGTCCATATATTAAAAATTGATTTTAAATTATAGGCAGTCAAAATTTTGAAATTTTTGTTATAAATAGTTCAAAAAACAAAAATAGACATATCATTTGGAAAATTACTAAACTTATCAAGTTTTATCTCCCAACTTCAGTTGATTACCGAGGATAAACCACTGGACCAAATTCAATTCCACAAGTTGTAGGTTGGTTATCTGTCCTTTCTCCTTCTTTCTATCTGCTCCATTTTTAATTTTAGTCTAAAATTTTATGATTTTGTGCAAGCCCTAAACATGTTACGCAGCATACATGGGTATGTTGTTATAGAAGTCACGTATATGCATTTTATACGTGATTTGTTGTGAAGCAACCTGTGAATGACCCACGTTGTGTTGAAAGCAGGGTCATGTATGTTGCACGACTTGTAAAAAATTAAAACATGGCCAAAATCAAAAGAAAATGATGGGTTCTAATGATTGAAAATGGTCATTGGACATGTACAAAATGGTTTTGGAGTGGAGAGAGAGATATCATGAAGAAATGGATCGAGAGGCAATGTGGGATGCCCCAACTTTGCAAGCTTTGCAACAATGTGGCTTGCTGAAATTCTACTGCACATTCGGCATGAGGGCCAAGGTTTGCCTACTAGAGACTCTTATTAGTTTTTGGGACCATGACCTTGGTATTTTTGATCTACAAGGAGAGATCTTGGAGATTACAGTAGAGCACATTTATTTCATTACAGGGATTTCCAGCAGAGGCATTCCCATAAACCTTGAGGGTACTGGTAGGGGTGGTGACCCTATGAGTGTTCAGGACTACATTGATTCTTACTTCCCACCAGGTACACAGAAGAATGGGACATGTATCCCAATCACTCAAATAGCTAGCTTTCCATTACAAGTGATGGTAAGCACAGTGGTAAAGATTGTTGATTCTTCTTCACTGCATTTGGCCACTTGGACTCAAATGCAAGTTGCAGTGGAATGCATGCAAGGTATATTATTTGACTAGTGTTCAGGTATGATCCCAATAATGAGAAAACAAATCTCTGATTGCAAAAGAGGGAGAAGGAATAAATTTGGCTATGCAATCATTTTGGTGGTGTTCTTCTTCGAGACAGTTCCTGCTCTCAGCCCTGCAATAGCACTACCACTGCCCTCCCCCCACCAGCATATACTTACTATATTGGGAAATGTATTTCTCCATCAAGGTGGTGAAGGTTCAGTCCAAATTTTTTATGATTATGATTTCTATATTTGGTGGGAAAGGAAAGTACCCGCTCTCGAGCAATTCCCATACGCCGAATTGGACTTCCAAGGAGACAATGACCTCCCACCAGGGGAGGCATAGGGAGAGATAGGTATTTTTATCTTTTTATGTTATTTGATTTTTTATGAGTTTTAAAAGTTAGGTATATAGATATGTATAAAAAAAATTATCCTTTTTAAATGTTTTTAAATGCATATCTCAGACCTGTATGCCCCAATGGGAATCCTAGGACCTTTGTGCGGCCCACACAGGGTGGGGACCAGAACATATTATGATTTCTTGAGGGGAATATGGCCAGGCTAACCCAAGGTGTCCCTACCATGAGGATAGATTGGATCCCAATCGCTATGTAGGATTTTTTAGTGGGGATTTCGATGACCTAGATATGCCTTCTTAGAAGGGTAGGTAGGGTTGTTATTCATTACAGGGAGGCCAAAGAGGTAGGCACAGCCGAGGATGTTGAGGAACAGGATTATATATATAGGAATATATATGGATTACGATCCCATTTTTTGTATATTTATATAATTATGGAAGGATCTACGGATCAAAAACTTGATATATATATATGGACATATTTTACATGTGTGTGTGTGTGTGTGTGTGTGTGTGTGTTTGGGTTATTTACATGTGTTTCAAATGCATCTGTTATATTTAATTTACAAAGTATGTGTTAAGTACCATTTTAATATGTAATTTGCATAAGAATGAGTAATTGTATTATCATTCCTTGAAATGTGATTAAATGAAATGTATTCAAAGTTTCTTTCAAGTAATATTACACGCAAAAACTGACGTAGAAAAGTAGGGTTTTACACTTGATAATCTCCATTGAGTTGGGAAACCACAAGTTGAGAGTCAAGTCTGACCTCCAAAAGGGTAATGCCATGCAGTGCAGCATCCCATAACAAATGAATAACTTCCATGTACTCAACCATGTTATTAGTAGCAGGACCTAAACAAGTGCCACCAGAGGAAACTAGTTGTCTCAAGGGTGAATAGATAACCGAAGCGGTTGAAGTCGGGTTACAAGTATGGTGACTAGCACCATCTGCAAAACCTACGAACCACTTAACTGACATCTGTAACAACCAATAGACTGTATAATAAACACTTACTATCTAACTATTGTACATAAAAATGCATACAATAAAAATACAATAACAAGCACCATGCCTAAGCGTAGTACTTCAGGTAGATCCTATTTCTAGGCTCAGGAAAATTATTTCCATCATAACCAGTCTATTCATATGCTCCCTTTTTCAAAACCTTTGACACGACATAGGGACCTAACCACATAGACTTGAATTTTCCTGTCCCTCGGGGCTCCTTGTATTGATCCCAAAGCAAAACAAGGTCCCCTTCAGAGAAAACTCTTGGCTTAATTGCTTTGTCATATTGGTTCTTTACCCTATTCTTGTGAGCCTCATTTGTTTTCAATGCATCTCTTCGTCATTCATCCATATTTTCTAAGTGAAGAAAATGTTCTTCTAGTTCCATAGTGTTAGGAAGTACATGAATAGCTATTCTAAGAGATGGAATCTCACATTCGACCGGTGTGACTGCTCCCACCTCATGAAAAATATAGAAAGGTGAAAAATGAGTAGCAGTATTAACATTTGTCCAGTACGCCCAAAGTGCAGGATATAGCATGATGTGTCAATTTGACCAGCTTGTGTTAATGGTACGCTTTAGAATTGTTTTCAAGGTTTTGTTAACTACCTATACTTTTTTTCTCTTGTTCTCTACGCTTTAGAATGGAGTTCTCTTGTTTTTCTTGCAAATCTTCAAGTATCTTCCTGAGCCATACTATTTCTTTCGTTGCTTCAGCTGCAGCCACATATTCTGCTTCTGTTG
>LPNX010635367.1:242148-268640 GCA_001517045.1 Pseudotsuga menziesii
GGAATGGCCTTGCTGTCGAATCTGCACCAAGGACAGTAGGCTTCTCTACAACTCTGGAAGATAAAGAACATTCTTCAACAAGAAATCAGGGAATCTAGGCATCTTCAGCCGAATGGTGCCCATTCCCTTTGGTTTAAGACTTGACTTATCTGCAAAGTAAACTATGCCATTTATTGTTTCATTAAGTTCTTCAAAACAGTCTTTTCTAAAAGTCATGTGTGATGTTGCACCAATATCAAGTAGCCAACAATATGTGTAAGATGAAAGTGAAGTCATGTCATTAATACCAAGATTACAATGTGCAACAATACAATGAGCAGAATCTGAATATTTACTAGCATCTTGGTTCTTATTGTCATCTTTCTTCTGGTTATGTCTGTCTTTGATGGAGTCCCACGAAGCCCAACACTGATCTACTGTGTGTCCAATATTTCCACAATGCTTGCACTTCAAATCTGATCTTTTGCTAGAGTTGTTTATGCCTCCTCTACCTCTGAAGTTTCTTCTTCCTCTGCCTCTCATGTTGCTTTCTCCTTTGGGATGATCTTTGGATTGGATGGGAAGATCATTGGATTTGATCTTCCTCCACCATTCTGGATAAGTGTCTTTGCCAGTGAGAGTGGCACCAACTACAGATGCTATAGATTGCATCTTCTGTGATTGAATCTTGCAACTAAAACAATAGGAGAAAAAGAAGAAAGATTAAAGGTGCAGGTCTAAGTCTCTGCCACCTTCCTCAAGCTTTACAACAATGTCAATGTCTCTGCTATTGTCATACAAACTTAGAAATACAAACTTAATCCTCTCAAGACTACAATACCAACTTTAAATATGCTTTCAATGGCTTTTAAATTAGTAGAAAACAATCTCTCACCAATGCAAAGGAGTAGGTCGCAGGTCAAAGAAAAGCAGGCTTTCTTCAAGAGATTAGAACGCAGCCTTCTTATCAACGCGGTATTCACAGTCTACAGAAATACACTTCAACGTAGTCTTTACGGTCTTTAATGAACCGAGCAGCACAATCGTAGAGGGTTGGAGGCTCCAGGAATACAAGCAACTTCACGCAATTGATGAAAGCGTGAGTCTCCACCAATGGTCTTCAGTCATCGGGATTCAAATAAATTGCAGCAGCATATCACAAGTTCAGTCTTCATGCAAATCAAAAGGCATGATTCTTCATCCTAATCTTCTCACCGATCTTTGACAAACATTCAACATCAAGGCGTCTTCAATCTATGTTGGTCGCAACTTTCTATTATCATTCAAAGTCACAACTCTCAAGATATGTCCCTCTCATTGAGGTAGCAGTTCACCCATGGAGTGCAACTCAGAGTCAGAATTTGTAGCTCACAAAGTACAAAATATTATTACAACTTCAAATATGGAACGCATAGGCTCCTCACAGATATCTCACAATATTTAATAGAGCACAATCACAAAAACAATATTCAGAACATGATCTTTTGAAGGCAGAGAATAGGATCAAGGCAGTCACCAACGCCGTAGCAGAGAACAGGATCAAGGCAGAGAACAGTGAGATGGTCTCCACACAAAGAGAAGGCAGGTATCCACGCAATTTTCATGAACTGGAGGATAACCAAACAATTCAATAGATGTCTCCACACAAGATATGGGGAAATCTTTCGCTCACTATGCAGTGACCAGAGTAGGGTTCATGAGTTGGAGAGTGCTCTCACACTTCAAAGGAGAACATGCAGTAGCTGGAGGGTGCTCACACACTTCAAAGGAGAACGCCTACACACCACGAGCTGAAGCACAGCTCTAACAATCTCTCCACTAAGGCAACGACGCAACAATATGCAAGAGGAGGAGGGCGACTCGTTCAGCTCAGAGAGATTCTATTGCATCACTCATGAATGATAGAGCAGCCAGCGCATGCACCAATGCATGCAATCTGTAGACTGAGGAAAACCCAGGGTGCAGATAGCAGCAGAATGCAAACTGTACATGCAGGAGTTATGAATCGCTCGGATACCACTATCAGGTGGAATAACTCCTGAATTCTTATTATTTCTCCATAGAATGCCTTTATTTATACATCTACGATGACTCTTGGGATCACACATACGAGAGTCTCTTCATATTCCTAATATTTACAATAACGTATAATCCCGACGGATTATATTCCAACAATATTCATATGGGAATGAGTCATCCTCCACCACTACATTCTCTTCCATAGGAAATTCTGAGATAAGATCTGCAAAAACTAAGGATTTTTTGGATTTAGTAGATTGGGACTGCACCTGCCAAAATGGATGAAGTTGGGGTATAAATACCCTCTCTAGAACTAGACATATCTCTGCTCAAAGGAACACCAATAGAAGGTGAACTAATAGGAAGAACCTAGGCAATCA
Organism: Pseudotsuga menziesii; assembly: GCA_001517045.1. Classification (NCBI taxonomy): domain Eukaryota; kingdom Viridiplantae; phylum Streptophyta; class Pinopsida; order Pinales; family Pinaceae; genus Pseudotsuga; species Pseudotsuga menziesii. The sequence goes on from LPNX010635367.1 coordinate 244,527, forward strand.
TAGGATCGTTTAGGTCAGTTAGAGGTGGGTTAAAATTTCTTCCAAACTTGTCATCCTACAAGTCTTCAATCTCTACTACAGTTGTTTCTTCCTGGTTAACTCTAAGTTTCGGTTCACCTGGAACTTCACTAACTCCTACTGGTTCAAAAGGACCATCAGTATCTAGTCTTCACCTTTGAGGGGGGGTGGAGGCTCCACTGTAACAGATAGAGGAAGGTTTTGCAACCTTCTTGACCTACGAAGAGTTTGGTCCTCCATAGCTATAAATTTGACTTTCACACACCTAAAGGACAACTAAACACAGACAAACCAAACAACACTCGCTAAAAATTTCCTAAAGTCACACAGACACAACAGATATAAGGTACACCTTCCAAAGGAAATACTGGGATGATTAGGGCCCAGGTCCAACCAGTGAAGACTAAAGGATGGTTACTTGGCGTCCTGTGAAGATGTTCATGGGAAAAAATGTTGGAATCACCCAACCGCCCTCCCAAACTGTCTACCGGGGTTACCTTCCAAGTTCATCCTAGTTGTACTGGAAATAGCCTTCCAATAACACTTGTGTATGATCCCTAGTGTCAATAAACTAAAGGCTACCACAACTACACCGAGATTCTGGCAAAACAGTCGCAATCCTGATCCTTATGCATGGTCAGGGTAGCAAAGCCCGAAACCCAGTCAACATCGGCACCGTACAGGGCCCAAGAGGTGGTATTGACAAAATCCTCAAACACATAAAAATCTTGATGTACGATCAAACAAGGAAGCGGAAGGTTATCTCCTCAACCAAGTTCTCACGCGGCCATGTGCTTAACGCCTGTGTGAGAGGATATTTCCAAATGGTCTCTTATAGAAGAGGATTTACCTAATGAAAGGCTACTATGTTTGAAGTCAAATGATTTTGGACAGTTAAAACTTCGTAGTCCAAAATCCTATCTTGAACTAGTTGATGTATGAGCCTAAAAAAAGAAACTTACTAGCAAAATTTTAATTAATCGTTCTTTTTAATGGGTTGAATTAGTCAAAGGTAGCAGAATGAGACTGTGTGTTGTTATAGACTCAGCAGAAAGAAAGCAAATGATGTATAAAAAATTCAAATTAAATGCAACTACAATGCCAATTTTTCTTTTCTTTTTCTTTGAAAATGCAAGCTAATGAAAATTTTTAAAAGAAACTACAAGGCTTAAAAAAAATTGACTTTTTTCTAAAAAATAGTGAAAATGACAACTAAATGCAACCTAATGCAAAAAGTGCAAAAAATGTTTTTTGTCTTTTCTTTTTCAAAAAATTTAAAAACTATAATGAAAGTAAATGAAAATTGAGTGAGTTTAACCAATTTGATCATATAACAGTAAATGATGCAATCAGACCCTATAGTAACACACTTCACCCAAATAGGAATAAATGGCTCAAAACCTAGACTTGGAGGAACTATCAATTCAAAGACTAATAGATCCAAAAGATGGAGAGAATGACTGACTCGAACCACTAGAAAAGCAATACAAAGCATATCAATGTTTCAAAGGACTGATCAATGACCCAAAAACACAAGCACTCAGACCAAAGGTCAAACAGGAGGGACCTAACACATTTACCAATGAAGAAGTCAAACAAAAACACTCAAATACTTGACTAATCAAGAAAGCGGTGAAATGTACAGGCCTAAAACCACAGTATCATGCCAAAATAGAACCTTCATAAGAATTTGAGGAATCATAAAAACAAGGACAAGCAACAACTTTTTGGACTCACAGACACTTACAGGAATACATGATTGTCATCAAGGCAGGCCGCGTACCATACGCAACTGTTACTAAAGAAACCCATGTATAAAATAGGTAATACGCGACTCTTACCAAGGCAACCCGTGTATTCTGTCAAAAAAAATCAAAAATAAAAACAACTAACAGACAAGATTTGAACGTGCAATACTGGAATTCAAAGGTAAAATTAAAACAAGTCACTCATAAAATCAAACAGAGCGAAAACTGGTCAGGAATCCTGAAGAAAGGACCCACAACATGTTGGACTCCCCAGAGGAGTCACCAGTTCTGTTGTTCAGGAAAACACGCCCTTATAACCTAGGGTCTCTTGGGTTACCAATGTACTAAGTTAACTTGCATACAGTCATCGATTTCAAAATTTGAAATAGATCAAAATTTGAAATAGAAATAGGAAGAAATTAGGCATGCCTTATTTATGACGGTCGATCCTAGCTTTTCTTCTTCTCTTCAAATTGCTTCCACGGCTTCTAGGTGATCTCCAACACTTGCAATGAGCAAGATATTTCCTACAATATCTTATATATTATATAAATGGTTAATGAAATAACATGCTTATAATAAAACAATAAGATAATTCAAAAATCACAATATATAAGAGTGCAAAAGACACAATATTGGAAGAAGGACTCTCTTTATTGATAAACAAGTGAGGTGAGATTACAACCCAACATATGAAACAAGTGCTCCTCTACTAAACAAGGACACAAAGTTATGCTACTCCAAGATATTTGAAGCCAAACCACCAGCATAACTTTTCTCTATAACTCATGATTGATTAGCCTCAACCCATACCCTCTTTTTATACATGAGGAAAGAGAGAGGTTATGAAGGTTGAGATGGTTGAGGAAGTTGGGATAGTTATGATTAAGTGCCCAACTATCCTCGACTAATCGTGTTTTTATTTTTTAAATTTGGATTAAGGCATACACGACTATTAATACTGGCAGGTCGTGTATGACATGTGAATTGCGTAAGGGAAACCCATGGGTGCAAGCCCTTATGATGTATATGCGGGTTGCAGTGTAAATACTCGCTTATCATAGCGGGTTTCAATGATAATAGTTGCGTATTATCCTTAATAGCGATACAAAAAATAGGTTAAGCTGGTAAGGGAATGATGCATCAAAGGTCATGCCCATATATAGTGTTTTGGCTACATCAATCCATTTTGTCAATTTGTGTACCGACACATTGGATGTCAATACTCGAATGGAGAAGTGCCATTTTACATGATAACACTTAGTTAGGCCCTAGTGTCCACCCTAAAAAGTGAAGGGTCTCCCTATTGGTACACTACAAATCTATTTCTTATGTGAATTTTGTTTGATAAGGATTATCATTGACATCTTAGGTTAATTTAAAACTATAGATAGTGTTTTCCCTCTTAACATTATTTTCTTAATCAATACCTATATTTTTCTCAAAAACCTTCACCACCCAATTTGGCCAATTTTTGAAGACTAAATTGCATCTTCTTTCTATCCATTCCTCACCATATCACATTTAGTGTGAACTTTATTCCTACCAAAATATTACTTAAAGGATAAAAGGGCTTCTCTGTACATGCATGGAAGTGTTCTTACAACCAAGGAAATTTTATCTAGAGAGGATATTTATCCTAAGAAGGAAATTTCAAGTCAAAATATTAATATCAAGGTTATACATATTCAATGGATACTACAATAATCCAATACCCATTAAACAAAATCCCTTGTGACACACCCTCTTTCTCAAGGACTACCAACGTGTATATTTTCCAAGCCCCCATATGGAATCCACTTTCTAGTCTCCAATTTCCAATTTGTTAGCATATATGCCCTCATTAGAGGAAATTTCAAATCAAAATGGGCCTTTTAACTTTAACTCAAAGTCCATGTCATCATGTGTTAGCCAATGAAATTGATTTAAATTTGAAATACCGTATAGGTATTAAACACTTTTTTAATATAAATTTGGGGATAGGTATCATAAAAAAAAACTACTTTTTTTGTTTGTATTTTTGACATATCTCCCCGTGTTTTTACTCAAATTTTGATCAGGAGAGCTCGTTGGATGCAGAATTAAATTCTGCATCCAACGAGTACTCACTCGGCATACTTTTGATGGATCCCGCTACCCCAAAAACATGAAATACCTGAAAAAATGTGATGATGATGTCATCATCACATTTTTTCAAGTATTTCTTGTTTTTGGGGTAGCGGGGTTTGTCAAAAGTATGCTGAGTGTGAACTCATTGGATGTAGAATTTAATTCTGCATCCAACGATCTCTCCCGATCAAAATTTGAGTAAAAACACGGAGAGATATGTCGAAAATACAAACAAAAAAGTAGCTTTTTTCTTTTCTTCCTCCAAAATTAATAAATATTATTTTATTATTTTAACTATTATTTTATTAAAAAAATTTAGGAGGCCCATTTTGAGTTGAAATTTCCTCTAACGTATATATTAGAAACCTTCTTAGAGAATTCAAAATTACTACTTGTTACTTAATATACTTTGTAGTTAACTTAATTACATGATCATTAAAGAAATTTGTATTGAACTCTGTTAGTTGAGCCCTAACATCTATGTTGAGAAGTGAAGGGTCTCCATGTTAGCCATCAATAAAATCCATCCCTTGCATGCAATTATAGAGATGGATCTTTTGATCAACATATCATATTGATTTTCAATTATAGGTAATGTTTTCTCACTCAACATCATCATTGTAACTACAATAATGGTTCTTTACCCAAAATCCTATTATCGTGTTTAATGGAAAACTATCTAAAACAATACTGCTTATTTTTCCTATCCATTTCTTGTTGCTTGACATTGATTGTGAACCTATCTTCCTACAATACCTTGAGGAAACTTTTGAACAAGCGTCTCAATACATGGATAAAAGTGTTATGGAAACCTTGAAAAAATCATTGAGAGAGGGTATTTATGATAATAAGGGAATTTTAGATCAAAATTTCCATACAAAGGTTGTATAAATGCAAACTCAATTATGAAAAAATATTTATTTTTCCTCCTCTTTGTCAATAACTACACAAATCCATACTTTACTAATCCCCCATAAGGACTCCATGTTCTATTTAATAGTTTCCTACTTGTTAACATACACGTCCTTCTCTATTGGAATTGTTTTGGATAGTTCAAAATTAATTCTTCTTTTTTAAGATTATCCAACATTAATTTAATTACAAAATCATTAAATAAATCCATATCGGGCTCCCCTATTTGGCCCCTAGTGTTCATATCCAGAATTGAATGGTTTACATATAAATCCACTACAAAATCCATCTCTTACATGCATTCAATTTGACATATATTGGCATCAACGTCTCAAATTAATTTGTGATTATAAGCAATGTTTTCTCTCTTAATATCATCCTTGTAAACCGTGCATGTTTCTAGCCACAAATACTTCTCCTTGTGTTTTATTTCCATATTTTTATTGTATCATACCTACACATGTATTGTTTCCTCATATTCTAAACCTTTGTTCTTTCAAGAAGTCTTAGAAATGGCTAAAGATGTTTTTTTATATGTGCATGAAAGTGTTTTGAAAAGTTGGCAACTTTCATATAAGGTGTATTAAGAAGGGATATTTAAGTTACAAATTTTATAACAAAGATGTATATGCAAGATATTCTCTGATATTCTCTAATATTCCAAAATACTTGAGAAAAATTCCTTTGAATGCTTTCGCTTTGTTGAGAACTATGAAAATGTATTATTTTTGAACCCCTAAAAAGAACTCCATTTTATAGCTTATAGTTTCTTGATTATTAGCATGCGCATCCTTTATAATTACAAACCCTCCTGACATAATTTAACATTATTGATAATTAAATGACATAATTTAACATTATTGATAATTAAATGGATGAATTTTATACTAAATGCCCTGGTTGGGGCTTATCATCCATTTAAAAAAGTGAAGGGGATCCTTATCTATCCACTACAAAATCCATCCCTTTTATACATTCCATTTGATAGGGATTATAGTTTCTTGATTATTAGCATGTGCGTCCTTTATAATTACAAACCCTCCTGACATAATTTAACATTATTGATAATTAAATGACATAATTTAACATTATTAATAATTAAATGGATGAATTTTATACTAAACTCCCTGGTTGAGGCTTATCATCCATTTTCAAAAGTGAAGGAGATCCTTATCTACCCACTACAAAATCCATCCCTTTTATACATTCCATTTGATAGGGATTATCATCAACATATTATATTAATTTGCACCAGTACGTAATCTTTTCCCTTATATCTTATTATAATAAATACATGGTTATAAATATTTTAATCTTCACTTTGTTTCAATCAATATCCCAATAATTTATGTCCTTAATGTAAACTACAAAGGATTTTTATGTAAATTGATGTTTGATTTTGTATATGATGATAGATCTTAGTAGTTGTATTGCATTCACAAAGATATGTTTCGAAAGTTACTATAATTTATAAGAAATTCTAGGCCAACAAGACCATCCTATTGCATTTGAAATTAGGAATGACTTTTGTCCCATATTTTCATGCTCTTTTATATTTGATTATTCATAAAAGAGGTAACAACTTTATTAACAATGTGCATTTGTAATTTATTTCCTCACACGTGTTCTAAGTTTTTTTTTTATAAAAAGTACTATGACACTCCTCACTAATTACTCTATGTTTTATTTCTTTGCACTTTGAGCAATATTAAGAAATAAAAAATAGTTTAGGGAGTTTTCCTTGCCACATTGCATGTTTTTTTTTGGTGAAATACTAATATATTCGATATCAATTTAGGTTTTTAATGGATACTCATAACGGTATTGTGGTTTTTAGTTTTTTCTTTTTTTACCTATGCGCACACAATTTTGACCTCTTTGGTCTTTCATGATCTAAAGTGCAAGATCTAATACTCTTTTTAATTATTATTGGAGGTTGATTCTTCAAGCCTTAATTGTGTGTTTGTTGTTGTTGTTTTTAACAAAAAATTTATTAATGTGTGAGCCACCTTGGCCTATTTTAAGTGGGTTTTAAACTTTACAACTACTTCCTTTCTCTTAAACCATGGGTTGTCTTACGCTAGATCCACCATTCCCATATTGGTCAATGGTACTCTTTTCTTTAGGAACCTTGTGGGTATCACCTTCATAATAATACCTCTATAAAGTGAGGCTTGACACCTCCATGCTAGTGTAAACCTTCCCCATGTTGATCTACCATAGAGAACATGACTTTGAAACAAATATTCACCTTTGAAGACCACTTGAGAGACCATGTTAATACACTTGGAATTCTAACCATGCAGGGACATTGACCTGTGATAGTAAAAGCCAATTTGGCTACCCATGCATATCTCATCATGCACCCACATCCATATGGTCTTGGTATGTCTTTCTACATAAATTATATTAAGAGCCATCTTTGCTTGTAATCCACTAAGGAATGCTAGATCATCATCTTCCTAATAATTAGTATCATTTCATTATCTCAAAGAAGCTAGACAATCAAATCTTGAATCTTAGATAGGGTTCAAATGGATATGCATACAATAACACAATATTATATTAAGGAAATACATTACACAATTACAATGAGATTCACCTCTCTTATATAATTTTCAATAGATTTTATTTTTCCAAATCCCTGAATGCTAATAAAAATTAGAAACTCTATCTTATATCCCAAGTCACTAAAATGACTTTATTACACATTTAAACCTTATCTTTTATCACTCTTTCTTAAATATTATATTACTACAAAACAAAGTTTATTGAAAGAAAATACACTCTCAATGCAAGTGCATTCACTAAAAATTAAAAACATCAAAACCAAACATTTTTCAAACACTTCTTTTTAGGAAACAATTATTGATTCAATAAGAATAATTGAATCTACTCCCTACTCCTACAAAAGGTATAGTGTCACAGATATAATCCATGTTCCCAACATCATTGGATACCATTTTCACATTAAATCCCTCATAAACTTCGTAAAGGTATGATATAGAACTTCTAAATCCCAACTATACCTAGTTGAACAACAATCCCCCCATCCATGTCTTATAAACCCAATGAAATTTAGTTTCTTCATCCCACAAGAATCTTAGACAATTGAAAAAATATATATCCTCACCTATATCACTCCCTACCTTCAAATTGTGAAAAAACCAATTCTTCAATAAATCATCACCATTGTCAATATATTATCGATATTTAACAATGGATACATTTCCTTTGATAAATACAAGAGCATGAGCCATATGACCCATTGCCATAAATCTTCAACATTTGTAACCCTCTTTAGAATTAGAATTTTCATTTTTAATAATTGTGTTATTATGGTTCCTTGATTTGTTAATAGAATATTAGTTGTTGTACCCTGAAAATCAAGCCCATAACTAAAAGGCTTTTTCTCTAGCAATATATTTTTCAAAAACTCCATAATATCATTTTCAGTTGCATATGCTCCATGTCTTTGGATTTAGATCTATGTGTTTTATATAAAAACATTCTAAGAGTGTTGCACCGATGTTCTTAGATATTACACTAATCCCAAAATCTAGTTCCAAATACATTTGTGCATACTTGTATGAAAAAATTTGTATGGAGATAATGAGCTAATGTAGGATAAACTTTTGTATTATAGGCTTCTGTACAATTCTAGAAATTGTACAATTTCAGTGGCTACACAATTTTGTGAATGGTACCTTTTCCTTGGTGGTTGTATGTATTATCCATTATTATGTATCACGTAAACCCTTGGCATATTTTCCTTTAATTAAACATGGGTTGCAACCTGGATATTGACATCAGTGGCTTCTTCAAAATATACTTGTCATTAATTGACATAACTTTTATTATTAAAACAAAAGGACAATATTGAATTAGTTATTCATCCAAAAAAAATCACAATTTCTATATGACTAGCAACTTTACCTTATGATTGTCTATAAATCTGTGGTGGCGTAAATCAGGCTAAATGCATAGGATTAAAAAAGTGGCATCTCCCTTTCTAGCATGAAATCATGGTGTCTCTTACCATTAATTTATTTTAACTTCCTTTGATTTTCCTAACTAGTAACTAGACAACTCATTTCAAATTCATTCATAATGATCTCCTTACTCTGATACCCTATTACAAACAAGCTAGATCATTAATCCTAAACCTTATACGAAGTTGAATTAAATATACATACAATAAAAACCTTATACGAAGTTGAATTAAATATACATACAATAAAAGTATTCTATATTAAAGAAATACATCACACAATTTCAATTATATTCACCTCTCTTATATAGAGTTCTATAGGTCTTATTTGTTCAAAACCCTAAATACTACTAATAATAAAATCTACATTATACTCTAAGTCACTAAAATAGCTTTATTACAAACCTTATGCTTATATTCTAACAATCATCACCCTCTACCACCTCACTACGACATGTCATCATTGCAAACCTACAACATCAATAGTCCACTTATCTTTCCATGTGAAACATTGTTAGCCTACCATGTGTCACCTTTAGAGTAATCCCTTCCACGAGAAATTTGGATTTTGATGGTAATTTTTGAATGGATGCATCTTTTCCATGCTTATTACTATTCATTTTCAATGTTTTGTTAAAGTTAATTTGTGGCTTTTGTGCACTAGAGTTGGTGGTTTTTGATATTTATACCTGCCACAGCAGGTATATAGTAATCAGGTATATAGTAATCAGTTGCTAGTCAACCATCTTTGACCTTCTATTAGTTTGCTGCCAGCAAAAAATTAAAATCAGTTTTCAAAAGTTAAACTTTACAGCTTGCAAAAAAATATTTTAAATTTTAATAAAAATATTTGTATTTACTATTTTGTGAATTTCTAATTGGCCAATCAGGAGTGATGTCATTCTTGAAGTTTGATATCGGTTTTCACATGGCAATGATGACATCAGCATTTATTTAATTATTATGTTATCTGCATTTTAACATTTTAGCCTTATTACACCTCATGCGAACTGACCATAACTTCTGACGTTCACTAGACTCTGTTTTATTCTGGTGATGTTAGATTGATATATATACGAATGCTTTCTCTGGTTTTTGGCGTTTGCAGGTGTCCCACTGTTGCCCAGTTTGATATGCAAGTGGATGCCAATATGACTAGTGTTATGGGGCGAGAACTAGAAGCTCCGAGGCTTAGGCTCAGGAACAGAGCAAATAGAGATGAACCGGTTGATCCAGACAGGAGGGATCCAAGGTGGGACCTTAGAAACAGACGTTACCGTCGGAGAAAGACAGAACAGAAAACGAAGCGTCTTCGGATCCATCCAAAGACGTCGACCGATGTTGTTCTGCGTCAATCCAGCGAGGTACCTGGTCAAGCTTCACCGCATAATCTCCATCTCCGTCATTGCCCGTTGGAGAACCACCCCGCGTATTACCCGTGCTGGTGCCGGCACCGGCGCCGCTTCTATACATTTTATTCAAATTTTCACCGGTCGGCCTTCAGTTCGATTCTATTCTGCCTACAACCTAATTCCTAGGAGAGATCAAAAATAGTCTGAATTATGTGCATTCCTGTGGATAAATGCAAATTATGAACCCTCTCCTCCTATGCGGTGTGATTATCAAGGATCTGGCTTCACACGATGTTCTTTCAGCTCAGACAAGTGATGACCTCTTATAGCTATAAATCCTTCACAAGTACTTGAACCATGGTAAAAACTGAGAATACATGATTGTATGGAAGGTTTAGACCCTATCTCCATGATGTTACTGATTTGAAATCTTCTGTTGGTATAAGAAATGAACTCTTCCACGTAGTTTTCAACTTCGTGACATTGCCAGGCGTCTACACTCGCTACTTTCATGTCTGGATTGACTGGGATCAATTTATTTCCCTCATAATACAGTCCAACATATGTATAGTGAGGCATTCCTGACTGATTTTTGCTCTGCAATTCCTGTAGATCCTCGATATCTGGATTAGTACATGGTACTGTCATTCGGATACCCTTTAGAAGCCATGGTACCGGATCATCACCATTCACAAGTGTAATCATACGTCTACCGAGTTCCATGATTTTCTCACAGAACCCCTTGGCATTGGTGTCACAGAAATAAGGCGAGCCGAAGCCAATAGAAATATGGGGTTTTGTCCCTTCCCGTGTAATTAGCATGTAATTAATTAGAAACAGATGTGCCAATGCCCCGGCCAAGCTATGACCTGAAAATATGATTTGTCTGCTTTATAATTTTGAAAATAAGACATACTTGGAAGATTGCAGGTTATTCTCTGGAAAAGCTCACCGTGAAACAAACCTTGCAGATCTTTGGTCACTTCGACACCGTATGTCTTACTAAATTCTTCTCTGCCTGCCACACTGGTAGCAAACATTGCTTGAATAGAAAACTGCAATCTGAAGGCAACAAACAGAGTGTTATTGTTGTGCTGCTTACATTCAGCCATGACGAAATTCTGTGCCATTTGTATGTTTTCCAAACCGATATCATAGTATCGATCCTCAACAGCTTCCCTTCTTTCAACATTATCCAGGTTAGCCAACGCTGATAATACAACTGCCTTACTAATATTATTGGAATCTGGTCGAAAATCTCTTTGGGAAGTACTGTTGTAAGCTCCCATCTTGGTTCTTATAATAGCTGTGATATTCAGTTCTGCAACCGTGAAAGAATAAATCGTTGCGAAATTGTGGAACCAGGCCAAGGTATAGCTTCAGTTATTTAATTCAGAAGCATTAAACAACAACAACAGTGATTATATTCTTAAAATCGCAAAAATGCTGGTAAATGTTGCACAAAATATTTTTGGATTTTTTTCGAATATATCAGCTTTAATCAAAATAAGAGTCAGTTGACGTCACGTAAATATCATGATTGGATTAAATGTGGCTCAATCCAAAACAAATTTAAAATAGGTTAATAAAACAATTTTATTTTATAAAGAATAATAAAAATAGTTATATAATATAAACAAAATTAATAATAATTTTTTTATAGTATTTAAACCAAAAATTTCATACACATTATGAATAACTATATAATATTGAGTTCTACTTAATTGTTAAAATATACTTATTTTTTATTTTATAAATATATTAAATATTTTTATTTTTATTTTATAATCATATTGTTTAGAGGAAGTAAATAAATAATATATAAAAAAATTTAAAAAATTACATTAAAAGAAAATTTAAAATTAAAATTTAATTTTGAAACAATTTAAATTACGAGTTGTCACTTCTTTTATTCTTTTATGTATGAAAAAAAATAATGAAATTACACGAACTTTGATAGGGCTTAGCCTTTTCTAGAGAGTATTGAAGATATCTTTGATTTGGAGATGTTTCTGTTAATGGTTTTATTCTTTGTTATTAGTTATGAATAACAAGAAATAATATTTTTTTGGTGGAAAAAAAAGGCAAAAAATATATTTCAAATTATGTTGTGAGTCGTGACATATAGTAAAATGAAATTTCAAAGTAATATAAAGTAAAATGAAATTTCAAGTCATTGGCTATAAGGCAATAATGATGATGTGTAGAGCTTCCTCCCATTAGCAATCTTAGCTTATAATGATGTGTAGAGCTTCCTCCCATTACCATTATGGTCTTGTTATAAAATACGCTTTATCTTTTTTATTTGGAACAAATTATATTTTTATATCTAAAAGTTTATATGTATTATACTTTATAAAAGTAATAACCACACTACATTTACTTATCTTTTCTATTGGTTATCAAATTATATTTTTATATCTTGAAGTTTATAATGGTATATAAAAGTAAATTCACTTATCTTTTGTATTGGTTATCAAATTATATTTTTATATTTTAAAATTTATAATGGTATATAAAAGTAATAATTATTGTATCTAATTAAGTCAATAAACTTAAAATTAGACATAAAAATAATCAATAAACATATTAAATTTTATATTATGTTTTTATATTTTACCATGAATAAAAAATTGTTAATACATATCAAATTTTGATTAAAATTAGACATAAAACAATTAATAAATATATCAAATTCTATATTATGTTTTTATATCCTATTATGAATAAAAAATTGTTATATAAAAGTAATAATCATTGTATCTAATTAAGCCAATAAATTTAAAATTAAACATAAAAACAATTAATAAATATATCAAATTTTATATTATATTTTTATATCTTACTATGATTAAAAAATTGTTAATACATATAAATTTTGATTAAAATTAAACTTAAAAACAATTAATAAACATATCAAATTTTATATTATGCTTTTATATCTTATGAATAAAAAATTGTTAATACATATCAAATTTTAATTACAAAACTAATAGATTCAATGGTAAATATTAAAAAAAATTATGTATAGAATCTAGCCATATGGACCTTTAATATGAATCTATCGGTATGGAACTTTAATATATATCATGTTTAGAATCTATGAGTATGGAACTTTAATATATATCATATTTAGAACTTATGTGAATTTTTTTGTTCATTTATATGTAAATTTTTCAATGTTTTTTCAATTTTGTAATACTTTTTTATTAATGTGTTTAATATATATCATATTTAAAAGTCATTTGAATTTTTTTGTTAGTTTATATGTAAATTTTTAAATGTTTTTCAATTCTGTCATAATTTTTCAGTAATGTGAATGTCAATCATGCATTTACATAATATAAACTTATTTCTATTCTATGACTTTATTATACCTGCTAAACAAGACTTTGGTCTATTAGTAAAACTCCATGGACTGAAAGGGATGAAAAACAAATTCTCATGAACTCCATAGTTAAACAAGACTTTGCTTTATTAGTAAAACTCTATGTGCGGAAAGGGCTTGTCATATGTATGAGGCTTGAGAGTTGAGGATGAAAATCACTTTGTCATCATCATCATATATATATTTTTATATAAGTTAGTTATAATTTAATATATGATAAATTAGGTAAAGACTTTTTAGTTATTTTTTTGAAATGTTTTAACTATAGATTCAAAATATTTTCCATATTTATGTTATTATACCTGCCGCCGCAGGTATATAGTAACCGAACCTTTGACCTTCTATTAGTTGCCGCCACCAACAAATTAAAATCTGTTTTCTAAAGTTAAACTTTAGAGCTTGCAAAAAAATATTTTAAATTTTAATAAAAATATTTGTATTTGCTATTTTGTAAACTTCTAATTGGCCAATCAGAAATGATGTCATTCTTGGAGTTTGGTGACATCAGCATTTAGTATGAGTCAATTAATCCACCTCCTCATTAATTAGGCAAGTGTTTTTATTTTAAAGTTTTTTTATAAAAGTCATTTAAAATTTAAATACTAAATTGGATATTATAAAAAAAAAAATTCTAAATTTTGAGAAAATAATTAGTTTATATTTTTGAGTAATTAATTTTTTTTGTTGTTTTACATAATATAATATTAAATATGAAAAATAATTTTAAAAGTTAAAGATTCAATAATAGTTTTGCATTATGGTTTTTAGTATTATAATGCTTATTTATTAATTTTTAGATTTCATGAAGTAACATACTTCACCACATCCATAATGTATATTTCAAATTATGCAACATTTATTTTTATTTTTTTTTTCAATGTGGTTCACGCGCCGACTTGACCGACGGGCTACATCCACGGAATAATTTCAAGAGGGCCCACCCGAAGGGGCCTCACTCTCGGCACACTTCATGCCTAACCCCAAGAGCGTCGAGGAGAATGGATCCCGCGACCTCACTTGCCGAGAGGCCTAACTACGGTTGCTCGACCGATTGAGCTAACTCTTGGGGCTAAATTATGCAACATTTATTATTCTTCTACTAGTGCATAATATTTACCAAAAATAACTCATGGAAGTATGACAGACTATGTAGACCTTGAGTCACTCTTGAGATTATAAAGGTCGGTGTAAGCCTTAAATGACTCTTGAGTTATGAATGGTCCACTACATTGCGTAAATTATATACATCTCAATCAATATATCACTTACTACTTTATTGTTGGGTGCATAATGCTTATAAAAAATAGTTCTCATGACTATGAAGGGCTATGTATGCCTTAAATTGTTTATGAGGCTATGGGTGGTAGTGTCTAGTGTTAGGTGTTTCATGTCTACCAAAAATTTCTCATAAGACTACGAAGGGATACTTAACACCTAAATCACTTATGGAGTTGTAAATGACCATGAATGATGTCCGATGCTAATTTACTTTACATTGTTTCTTACATAAGTGGCAGGTACTAAGCAACTGCATTGCTTATTCCACTTGTTTATTATTTTAATCTTGTTGTTTCTTATTTTTCTCTTAAAACATGTTCATCTGTAAATGTTTAGAGTGACATTTTTTTGAAAGTGTGTTTTTTAATGTGTAGAGTGCCAATATTTTAAAGTGAATTATATTTTGATCACTTTATATCCATTCAGTTAATTTCTATATTTAAAGGAATTTTGTTTATAGTTTATAATATGCATAGTCGTAATGAGATTGATCTTAAGATTTAGATTTATTAATTATTACTCTTAGAAATACTATGTGGAATATTTATTAAGAAGCAAGGAAATTATTAGGGTCACATTAGGATTACAAATCACTCCCTTTGATGCATTACTAAGAGATAATTGACAAAAGAAAATGATGAAGCATGTAGGACACTTAGGATATCACTCTAGAGATTTGAAATTTCTCTTCAAGGGGTCGACACTCCATATGTAGCTTGGACAAAGCTTGAAAATATGCTTGGTAACACAACTACATTATATCAACATTAAAATCATCTTATTGCTTTAAATCCAAATCAGTTTGCCTACATTGAATATTAAATTTCAAAGTTAACACTTTGCAACATTACTTTAGATTGTGGAAATGAAAAAAATGATAAGAAAATGACTTTTTCTATAATTTCTAATTGAATATGATATCAATTGTATTTTTGTGTCCACTTTTCATTAATTAAGGTACTACTTATAACATCCCCCCTTGAAGCATGATCCGATTCTCTGACTCAACAGTTAATATCATGTAGCTTGGAGAGACCAATTATATAGGTGCCCTAGATAAATCCTTAACGGTAGCATAAAAATAAGGCCCAATCCATTAAATAAGAAACAATATCACTACAACCAAAAGAACAAGGTCCAAAAGTATCTCATCCTTATTTTTCTCCAAATGTTGATCAAGGAGTTAAAATTAAATGGGAAAGAAGGGAAGAATTGTAGCTTTCATGAGCCTAGTAATCATATGGAGACTCATTTTCTTAACAATATGAAATCCTTAGAATCAGCTATAAAAATAACAAAATTTATATGAACTGTTTTCCTTCTAAGTATTCTTCTTTTGAAGGACATGGTCTTTCTACCTCTTCCTTTTCTTTCAGTGCAACAATCTATTCTTTAAATGAGTGAAATTTAGATTCAATGTCATCTTCTTAGATAATTAGGGAGAAATCCATATGTTATTCTCTAAATCAATGTAACACCAAACACATGTTTGTTGGTGATGACAAGTCTTTAGGAGTTGCAGGTTTGCTAGGAATTCAATTAGTGATGGTCATTTCAATAATGTACTATGTGTTCATATTATTTCCAACCATATTTTAGTGCATAATATCACTCATTCAAGTGATGGAAAAACCATGGAGTATCTATCTCACTAGGTTGTAATTAAAGAATTAATGGATCCTCAAGGAGTTATAGATATAGTAATTATTGTGGAAATTAATAGGGTGAAAAAATTTGACAACTTTGTGTCATATTGCTTCCTTATATTTTTATTGTATATAACAATGATATTTGTAAACTCTAGCATGGGTAGTTTGGACATAACTATTTCTCATAGAAACAATTATGCAATAATAATATGGTAATCAACCTTCCTCTCTTATATGAAAAATATGGTATTTGTTTTAGGTTTGTTCTCGAAAACCATCATAGGGGGTAGTTTTTAAAAACATGCCTCTTGGAATGCATTGGCCCATTTTCAACTTGTGCATCATGATATATGTGTCCCACATGCTTTTGTTTATTATTATAGGTTTAAATATTTCTTGAATTTCATTGATGACTTCACTAGATGAACTTGTGTTCATTTACTTAAGCTAAAGAGTGAAAAATTTGACATGTTTTGGTCTTTAAGGCCCTTCTTAGAAAACAACTTGGGAATCAAATTTAAAAATTAAGATTAGATAATTTTATCACTTACTTCATTTCACAAGGAATTCAAATGTATCACATTGTCCCTTACGCACCACAATAAAATTATGTTACTAAAATAAAGAATGAAACCTTAAAAGGGAAGGACAAATTCCATGATCTAATCTAATGATCTTAGCTCTCATTTTTGGGATGAGGTTATTAGTTGTATAAATTACATAGTTAACTATACTTCCACTATGGGTTTATAAAACATAACATTGGAAAATCATAGAGTAAAACTATACCCATTGTAACCAACTCTTGATTGTTCAACTATGATGCTTAGGTACATATCCATGATGGGAAGAGAAAAATATTGCAGCGTGAAAATGAGAAGAGTATTTTACGTAGAGAAGCCTATATAATGACACAAAATTAGATACTAACAATACTCCCCTCAAACGTATATTAAATATTGTGAAACCAAAGTTTCATGGTAAACCCATCAAATAAAGGGTAAATATCCATGGGACTAAAACCCATTTATTAATGTTAAAAAAAGTAATTACATTGTAACAATCTCATATTGGAAATTGACAAATGATCCTATATTCTCTTTAGTTAGATTTCATTGACCAAGTTGTGTTAAGAAACAATTCAAGTGTTTTTATAATTAAGGATATGTTGGACCATTAGATCACTCATGTATAGGGCATTGCCATCATTTTGATAGTGTTTAAGTGTAAAATAACGCTAAACAAATATACTAAAAGTACAATAAAATTAAAGTCACATTATACCAAGCTAACCTTGTGCCAATTCCTAATGTCAAAATATCCCGACACCCACATAAGCCTCCCCCTCCCCACCCTTTAGGAATAACTTGGAATTTGATTTAAGTATTTACACAAGTAATACAAATATAAAGATTAAGAAGGCATTAGATCATATTCCCCTCTTAATGATAACATTCAAAAATACTAACCAAGGATGAAGTTCTAAGAACTTGGATTCTATTACGAAAGTTGTAAAATATCAATGATTTGATCCTTTCATCCGTAATAGTGAAACATGTGGTCCAAATGAGATTTCAAATTAAGTACATGTGTATCTCAATGTGTTTGTTGCATTGACTGTGAACTAGATGTTGAGATAACTAAATGAAAATTTTATTGTTGCACCGTATAGTGGTAAAATGTTATTGCTTGGAGAAAAAAAAGGATCCTTCTAATATAAATATTATCCTCATGTGTGTGAACTATTATTGATACTTTTATTTTTCTAAAGAAATACAAATAGAATTATGTTTCTTATAAGACTAGATAATAGGTTTTGAACCAAAGTTGAAGACATAACTTTAGTGGAATTCTGATTTCTATGGTTTTTGGCATAGTCTAAATTAGTAAAACCAACCAAAACATGAGATCTTCTTGAATGACATTTTATACCAAACTAAAGTACACATGGGATATATCAAATTATCATATTTGGTCCTCTCCACCACATTTCATGTAAATCTTGTTATGCTAAGTAACAAGATCGGAAACAAAAGAAACCTTAGTCAAGCATGAGTTAAACACAAAAGAATATCGACTAAATCTATGTAAAATGTTTTGTTCATTTTGGATGAGGAGAAAGTGGTAGCTATTTTAAATCTAGACTGGAAGGGGGATGGAAATTGTTTAAATTCATACAGGTGAAAGTGGCAAAGGAGATCTCACACTAGCTAACTATCAGTACCAAAAGGAATTTACTTTCGAAAAACTATAGGTGGTATAAATTTTAACTCCATACTAGAAAGGAGACGAGGATAGTCTACAATCATCTATATTCATACTTGTTGAAGAAAAGAACAATTCCACATGCATAGTGTTCAAGAATTTCCTCCCTACAGACAAGTAGAAGTCCTCTTAAGATTAGATAATTTTCCTAGGAACAATATCCAAGACAGAAAAACTAACAAATGGAACCTAACATTCTCTAAATATCTATGAATACATTATCAATGGAAAGAAAAAACCAGAAAGGGTAGATTGCCTACCTTCTCTTGGAATTCATCTTACTTCTCAAGCCTCCAATATCAATGTCCAATCTCTGTAGGTTGAATATAACCTGCCAAGACTAACACAAATACCTTTCCAAAAGATATTAAGACTAAAATGGATCTATCTAACTCAATGTTTACAAAGTTAGCATGGATGCATGAACACATTCATGAGTGAAATAGGACAAGTTTATATTAATGAAGAGGATGAAGAAACTAGTACAAAGATATACCTTGAGTGTAGATCAACAACAACTTTATCTAGGGTATCCTTCAATATCCTTCAAGAGGAATAGGACCATAAGTTATACCTATCAACTCTTCACGCATGGATGGTTCTCCTTAAGTAAGGTTTGGGGAGGCTAAACACTTAGAGAAGATTATGGATCTAAGTGATGGAGATGTGGATATAATATATACATGATGCCAAGGAGGGAAAATGACAAAGGATTCGAAGATAGGCCACATCCCAAGAAAATATCTCGAAGGATAAGATCCAAAATATAAAATTGAGCACATAGATATGTGGATCAACACACAACTCACAAAATAGATCAGATAATTTTACTCAGAATTGAAGAATGAAACAGAGCAAAAATGGCTTGCAATTGTGAATGCTTTCATTAACAAAAAATTATTGGATAGTTAATTACAATGTAATACGCTGGTATTAATAACCAGTCAATTCGAATGCATGAGAGAGAAATTCGAATTGATTGACTTTACCTAGCTGCATGGATAACTAGATATGTCTAAATCACTATCGAGGCCCAACTAGTTAGCTCCAGTTGTCTAAATCAGTGCACCAGTCAGATAGAATTAGTTAACTAGTCTAACTAAATGTGGTAGCTAAGGAATTGTGCCTTCCCACATGCAATCAATCAATGAATGGCACCAGCTGAATGTAACTGGATGTAACTGAATTTAACTGACTCCCAATTAGGTTTAACTAGTCACTAATTGAACTCAACTGAAGTAGGTTGCTTTTGGCACTCCTAGTGGCTCTTAAACTGTAGGGATTGGTCTAGCAGGCTCCTAAACTGATGCATGCAAATGAATTCAGTGGAATCTATCCTCAACTAGTGTTCCCCACACTCTAGTAACGGGTACATGTGTCCTATTTAGGCCATGTGGACCCAATGATGCTAGTGACTAAATATAGACTAAAAAGACTCCTAATTTAGACATAATTGACCAAATTGGACAAGGGAGGATAATAATCCTAACACCCCCATTGAATGCTAACTTGGAAAAAAATTGGGCCTTGGTAACTAAGACCATAGGTCAACCATTACAGCTAAAGTAAAGTAACTACTTAATACAAGGAAACGGGGAAAAAACCAAATGGGAAAAAATCCCCCCCTCAAACTAAGAAGGTAGAATCGGGATCAATCTTGTTCTTCTGTCCACATGTATCCTAGAGCCTGGCATGTAGAATTCTCCATCTTATGTCTGGAAGAATCTTCCTCTTTGAAATAAGGATAATGTGCTCAACTGAATCAGGAACATAGACAGTTGTTGGATGAAAACCGGACCCATGTAGAGCAACTGAAATCAACTAATAAGAGAGAAAAAGTGCTTGAGGATTCAAACCATGTGAGGAACACTCAAGAAACGGATATGTTGTAGCCTTGAAAAGAAAACCATGAGTGGTAAAATCAGCCCCAAGTGTTAGGAGAAAGTGTCTAGGCAGATGCATAATGTCTTCCTCTTTACTAGTTCTGTGAGGAGATGAGCATGTGACCAAAGGTAGAGAAGCCCTAGGATTGTGGAGAGAAAATGCTTGAGCTCCATAATCTGATGTATCTTCATAAATAACTAATTATTCACAAAATAAAATATCAGCGACCTCATAAGAGGAAACTAACACCAAATCCCCAGTAGCAAATTTGAAGAAGACTTGCGGTACTTGATTTTTCACACCGAAATTGGTGAGAGCAGCTACAAGCATGACTGAAAGCTCTTGGAATATAAAATTTGAACCAAATAATATTAGATAAGATCCAAATAAGTTCATATAAGATCCAAATAAGGTCATATAAGATGCAAATAATTTCATATCAGATCCAAAAGTATGGTCCACCGAGATGGTAGATGCACAATTTTCTCTTTCTTCAAAATTTTGAATATTGGTGCATGCAATCCTGTAGGAATTTGCTGGAAGATCTAGATCAAGGAGAGTGAATGGATCACTCCTAAAATATGATATTTTTTCCAAAATATCCAAGTTATTATTTATCTTCACACCAGCAGCAACATTAGAGGGATAGAAATCAAATTCCTCTTCACTTTCGGAAGCAATCACTAGCAAATTTTGCACAGAATTTAAAGGAGAATCACTGGAGAATGTTTGCATAGAAGTGCAGCAATGTTTTTCTTCAATATCAGATATTCAAATTTTTTCTTCTGTATCATCCATATGAGAAGATGAGATATTATAGATCTCATAAACTTCTAGAGCATCAAGAGAAGGAGTCACTTCAAGGAGACTTTCTTCAATTCAAATTGACTGTGTAGAAGATTATGCTTCTTCTTCATCTTGAACAACTTCATCAGAGAGAGTAGAGGCTGAGACCTTTGGATCAATAACTCTTGAGGTGTTGGTCATGCTCTACAAAGTTCTATCATGATCCTCATTATGCTCGCCAAAGGTTCTGTCCAATTTTGTCTAGAGATCTTTTGGGTATTCAACAGATTTAGTGAGGTAGCGCAAGCTAGGGGAAAGGGCCAGACCTATTTCTCCAAAAGCTCCATCACTATCATTTAGACAGTCATTATCATTCCCATAAGACTCTTTTCCAAGTCCAATAGACACCTCGTAGAGATCTTGTCTCTTCATATATGCAGTCATCTTCAACTTCCATTCTGAATAGCTTGTGAATGGGGTGAGAAGAGGAACTGATGAATACATTCAAAGTTGTACCTACAAAAACAAAAAAGGGGCACCATAAGGTCGGACAGCATGCACTTTTCAAGTTTTCATCACACCAATCTTAGTTAATCAAGCAATCTTAATCAACAATTCCTTTTCTTAGGATTTCTATGGTAAACTTATCACTTCTGGTGCAGTGCTAAAAGGAGCAATTTTGCTCAAAAAAAAAAAAAATTTGATCCAAGTATGAATCTGTAGTAGGAGAAGTGCCTTGTCCTACCAAGGCTCTGATACCATATAAAATTGATCACATAGATATTTGGATCAACACACAACTCACAAAATAGATCAGACAATTTTACTCAGAATTGAAGAATGAAACAGTGCAAAAATGGCTTGCAGCTGTGAATGCTTTCATTAATCAAAAGTAATTGGATAGTTAATTACAATGTAATACATTGGTATTAATAACCATTCAATTCAAATGAATGAGAGATGAATATGAATTGATTAAATCTACCTAACTGCATGGATAACTAGACATGTCTAAATCACTATCAGAGCCCAACTAGTTATCTCCAGCTGCCTAAATTAGTGCACCAGTCAGTTAGAATCAGTTAACTAGTCTAACTAAATGTTGTAGGTGAGTAATTGCACCTTGCCACATGCAATCAATCAATGACTGGCACTAATTGAATGTAACTAGATGTAACTAAATGTAACTGAAAGTAATTGACTCCTAACTAGGATTAACTAGTCATTAACTGAACTCAACTGAAGGAGGTTGGTTCTGACACTCCTAGTGGCTCCTAAATTGTAGGGATTGGTCTAAAAGGATCCTAAACTGATGCATGCAAGTGCATTCTATGGAATTTAGCCTCAACTAGTGTTCCCCACACTCTAGTAACTGGTACATGTGCACCCAATGATGCTAGTGACTAAATATAGACTGAAAATACTCCTAATTTAGACATAATTGACCAAATTGGACAAGGGAGGATTATAATCCTAACACAAAATCCAAGGAAACAACTCCGATTCATAATTTTGGTGCCTCCAAAAGAGGACAAAACACAACAAAGGGCCATTATCAAACCATGGTAAGAAGGAAGAGTGTAAAGATATTAATATTTTCATTCATTGAGATAGTTCCAGAGTGCGAAAATCACTCCTTTCCTCACCAACAGGGCGCCAAAAATATCTATCCAAACCTCAAAGACAACAGTTGTGAGTTGGATTTCAGGGTCTAGGTGGCATGAAGTGATTCTAATCTACTTGTTAGGATTATTAATTAATCCACCCTTTGACTATTTAGTTTATTTTGTATTTACCTAGCTTAGAAGGTCATTACCACTTCACTAGTGTATGGGGGACACACCTAGGATCTACGTACCATTAACTATGCCTATTTGGATGAGTTTAGGATCTTTAGGGACCAATCTGTATAATTTAGGAACCCACTCTGAGTGCCACCAGTAGTCTCTTGTAGTTGACCCTGGTAGGTATTCCAATATGTTCAGTTTTACTCTGATTCCCATCAGTTATATCACTCTCAGTCATCCTATTTCCAATTTGCAGGATTTAAGGAAGGTAGGGTGCATTTTCTCACATGTGTACATCAGTTAATTGATTTTGAACTGAATCAGTGGTTGTTGTAATCTCACAGATCACATAAGGTTACCAATAATACATACAAAAATATACACAAATACAAGAGACAAGAACAGATAGGATAAACAGATTATATTATTCTCAATAGATCGTACAAATCCAAGAACTGAACTGAGTTCTTGTGAGGCTCAATAACCTAATATATACAGGTTACAAACAGTTACAATCATAACTACCTGTCGGTTCACCGAACCGACACGACTATTAGTTAACAGACTCTAATCACTGTGTTTACTCAGCCGACCGACTTAGTCGGCTGATCGACTAAGTCGGTCTTCATTCAAGTCGACTTATGTCAACTTGCTCCTTCTACATCTCCCCCACAAACAAAACATTTCTTCGTCCCGAAGAAAAGAGGGAGGTACCAAAATTGAAATCATGTCGAACCCTTCAGACTTGCTCCGGGTGAGGACTATGTAGTCGGATGGTCGGTCGTCTCTGAACGCACACTTCGACGATGGCTGGAGCTGTGATGGCCAATTGATGTTGAAATTCATTCCAGCTCTGTAATTCCTTCTCGATATCGATGGTCAAGGTAGTGAGACTTGACAGGATCGACATCTTTTCAGACATGGATTTTTCTGCTATGTTTTCCATG
>LPNX010635367.1:268674-381011 GCA_001517045.1 Pseudotsuga menziesii
GGCCTGGAACAATGGATTGAGCAAGAGACCTGCATTTGTCGAGAAACTCGACTTCTTCTGTCTCCTTATCCTTGAGTTGTTTCCTTAGTCTGGTTGTCCTTCTCTTCGACTCTTTTGCTAGGGTGTTGAGTAATTGGCCGACCTCTAAGTCGGTCAACGAGCTTGCATATTTTAAACTTATCCGTAGCCTGGATGATTGATGCTGGTCTGTCTGTTTCTCTTGTTTGTCAGCATCGTGCTCCTGAGTACCTGCAGTAGTAGAGGTCGGCTCTGTGGTCTTGTGTTGCTATTCTGTTGGCTTGTCTTGAGGGCTTGCAGAAGTGGAAGGTGGAACAGAAGTCGAAGGTGCTTGTGTTTGAAAGGGTGGTTCAGTGGTCGGGGGCTTTTGTGTTTGGGGAGGTGGTATGTCCACCTCCGGCTGTGATGATGATGGTGGGTTCGGTTGTGAATCAGGCGGAGGTGGAGGTGGTGGAGGTGATGGTGGTGAAGGTGGGGATGGTGGGTTTCCTGATCTGGGTGGTGAAGGGGAAGAATTGTGGTCAGAAGACATAATGTCTTCTTGCGGTCGATAGTCAGTGAAGGTCTGTTCTTGCCCTGCTATGTCGCCACCATCATGGACCCTTGTAAATACTGTTGTTTGGTGGGCATATGTCTTTTTTCTTGATTTTAGTGGTGATGTTGTCCGTATGGTTTGTGCCGACTGGAAGAGCGCAGGTAGCGTCTGAAAGAAGGCTTTGAGTTCAACGTCCGTGCTGGCCCTGGCCCTGAGTGCCTCCGGGATGACTTGTTCATATACTTCTGGGGAAACGTCGGCCTGCTGCCCCGGTGCTTGCTCCTTGACTATGGTGGTCGGGGATGGAGGGGGAGGGGTCGACACAAGGTCGACTATATGTTCAGGTGTCGACTGAGTTTTGGCTTTCTTGGGCCGACCCTCCGGAGCTCCTGCATTAATAAAATGTTGAAACTGAGTTTCAACAGTTACCTTATTGGCCCGGGCGTCTTCGACAATGTCGAGTGCTGAGGCTGCCAGTTCCTCTTCGTCGTCGGTGGAATCAGCAAGGACAAGCTTACGCTTACCCTTACCTTGCTGTCTTTTCTGTAGCTTGATCTTTCTTTGGGCTACAGCTATCTCCGTTGTAGTCTAGTTGGTTAGGATACTTGGCTCTCACCCGAGAGACCCGGGTTCAAGTCCCGGCAACGGAACCAATGTTGTAATCTCACAGATCACATAAGGTTACCAATAATACATACAAAAATATACAGAAATATACACAGATACAAGAGACAAGAACAGATAGGATAAACAGATTATATTATTCTCAATAGATCGTACAAAGTCAAGAACTGAACTGAGTTCTTGTGAGGCTCAACAGCCTAATATATACAGGTTACAAACAGTTACAATCATAACTACCTGTCGGTTCACCGAACCGACACAACTATTAGTTAACAGACTCTAATCACTGTGTTTACTCAGCTGACCGACTTAGTCGGCTGATCGACTAAGTCGGTCCCTCGACTTAGTCGGCTGATCGACTAAGTCGGTCTTCGTTCAAGCCGACTTATGTCAACTTGCTCCTTCTACAGTGGTCTGGAGTTGCATTAGTGAGCTCTAGTGGTGATTTTCCCACACTGAGTTATCATCGGAGTAAATTTGAGTTGGTGAATTTGAATCCTCCCAAAGGCATTCAAATTCTTCCTATTATATTCTATTGTATTACATAGACATTAATGATTATTCATGTAATGTTATGTTGACCATTTTCTTCCTCATGTGTGTGTAATTCCTTCCATGAATCTATTGATCAGTTTTCCCTAAATCAACTCTCTCTTCTATAACCTTATTTCTCCATTGAATCATTTAGAACTAAGGATCCTCTGCTTCACTAAAATTAACATGGGATCAGAGCAAGTATCCAAGACAATATCAAACCTCAGAAGATTTCATTGATGCACCAAAAGAAATTAGGTTCCACATAAATCCTAGAAATATTGCCTTTCTCCCTCTAAATTATGTCCAGAGAAGTCCAGCAAGGCATGATGCACCTAGATAAAGTGCACATGTTGAAGTGGAGAGTTTTTGAACTGGCTTGATTCGAATTGAAGTGTTTTTCCAGGTACATTCAAATATTTTTTGAATAATTGTTGTTCTTGAAGTTGTGAAATGGATAATTTAGTAGCTTTGACTCCCAAAATCCTCACACCCTTCAATTACCTTGATTGGAGGGTTGTTATGCATATTGTCTTGCACAAAAAGGGTTTGTATAGGGTCACCATGGGTAGAGAGGTCAAACCCCAACAATATCTTGAAAAATCCAAGTATCTAAATAAGCTTGATGAAGCTTTTAGGTTCATGTGCATCCACATCTCTAGGGAGCTGTTGTTCCATCTTGATGGAATGAAGGATCCAAAAGAAGTATGGGATAATATCAAATCCTTGTTTGGAAAATAGGATGAGATGAGGGGCCATATCCTAGAGAATAATTTTATTGCACTACAACTGTTAGAAAATAGGACCGCGAAGCAATAACATATATACAGTTAAATCATTAAACAAGATGCAAAACACATTAAACACATTACAGAGAGACACAGATATAACGTGGTTCACCCAAACGATGGGCTACATCCACAGATAAATTGCCAGTCATTTTATTACAGTCCAGAAAGATGAATGGATACAACCTGCAACAAAACCGCTGCACTTCCTCTTCACACTCTCACAGTCTCTCTCATACAATCACAGAGATTGTTTACAATGCCATAATGCCATACACAGCCATGTTACAATGCTTTATTTTATAGGGGAAAAATACCATGGAAAAATATTACGGTTAACCCAATACCATGGGTCCGCAAAACTGTTGGCCAACAAACATCCCAAAAAAAATTCTCGTGGGCTCCACCCCCGAACCCCAAAGAAGGGGGAACGAGTGTACAGTACACCTGGGGTACAAACATGACTGAATAATATCTATAGATCTAGAAGATTAGGCTCCACAACCAACAACAACCTAGTAACTTCAAAACAATACAATAGTTCTTCTCAAAATTCAAATCCCTTGTCATGCAATGCAAGAAGTGTGGGATTGAGAATAAGGATGAGCAATTGGTTCTCTCAATTCTGAGCAAACTTGCCTCAGAATTCTCATTTTTTATATCTACTTTCCACTCTGGGGGACTAATAACTCCTAATTGGTGAATGTCATCCCTTGATTCCTTCAGAAAATCGCTAATCCAAGAAAAAGATAAGATGATTCATATGGGATCTCTCAAATCCTCCAAGAATCAGGCTCTCTTAGCTAGAGAGAATAAGAATCCACAATCAAAGGGAAAGCAAAGAGGGAAAGAGAAGAATAACATTGATTCAAATCCTAAGGATAAGAAGAATCCTTCAGAAGGATCCTGTGTTTCCAAGAATGACAATAACAAGAAGTTTGACAAATCTAAGTGCTCTTACAACAAGAGAGGATTACATCCATAGAATCAGTGTATGAAGAACACCATCGACCAGATGTCTAATATCCTTGAATAGAACAATATTTCCCTTCCTAAAGGTGAAAAGAAGTCTGATGCTAGAAACAAGACCAAAGAACATGAGAAGTGCCATTCCTTGAAGGTAGGATTTTCTCATTCAAATGAATTTCTAATTGATTTTAGAGCTTCCAACCACATGGTTTCTTCCAAATAATCATTCACTACTCTAGGTCTCTCTGGAGGACCAAGCATCCACATGGGATATGAATCACAAATCCCAACTATTGGGAAAGGTTGCATTAAAAATGAGCATGAAGTCTTCTAGAGTGTACTCTATGTCCCTTCTCTAGAAACAAACATGTTGTGTGTATACCAGACGACTCATACTAGCTCTCCCAAGAGAGTCACATTTGATCCTGGCACAATGGAGACCTCAGAAGTCTCTACTAGAAATGTAGTAGAGAAAGGTGTAAGGTTTGCCATTACACCAAAAACTATAGATGTTGATGAACATTTGAAACCAAGCACAAGGCCTTATTTTTCAGGAGTAGTGGTTAGCCCACATTTTTATATTCCCAGAGGTGTAGCGGTTATACCATGTGGTTGTACCAATACTCCAACAACCCCCCTTTGGTGTAGCTCAGGGGAATTGAACCTAATACCTAAGCTCTAAAACCATGCTAAATTTGTGAACCATTGATCTACATGTAAATATGAAAGTTGTAGGAAGGGAATTATGCAATGGAATAATCAAAGAGAATGTACACTGAACAGGAAATTCATGCCACAAATTTCAAATAAATCGGACAAGAATTGATAAGATAATCACAACATTAATATTCATTCATTAATCAATAATACAATTATTATACAATAAATATAATTTGAATTCCATGGATAGGATTCGAATCTACCAGCTCAAGCTGACTAAATAGATAACTCAATGTGTCTAAATCACTACTGGAACTCACTAGTCTAAATCTGGATGTCTAAATCAATCTACAATTAGTTAACTGATGAGGTAGGTGGTAAAAAGGAGCCACTCTCCCTTCATGCATGCAAAACTGGCACTAGGCTAACTGAAAGTGATCTAACTTATTATAATTGTAGGTTAACACAGCATAACTACTTACCTACCACAACCAACTGATGGAGGTTGCTGGTAGCACTCGGAGTGGGATCCTATAATGTAGGGATTACTCCTAGAGGCACATAAACTCATGCATACACATGCAGTAAGTGGCAGATAACCTCTAGGCATGTCCCCCACACTCTAGTACAGTGATAATTACCCCTAAGTTAGTAAAAATGACCAAATAGACTATATTGGACAAAGGAGGATTAATTAATCCAAACACTTAACCAAGTGTTGGAGTATCGGTACAACCGCAAGGTATAACTGCTGCACCTCTAGGAATATAAAAATGTGGGCTAGCCGCCATTCCTAGCAATAGGGTCCTGTGTTTGGTTTCAAATGTTCATCAACATCTGTAGGTTTTGGTGTAACGACAAACCTAACATGGTATCAGAGCCTTGTTCAGGCTAGATACAAACCTTGTCTGATCTCCATTGTGCACCAGAAGCAGCTGAGTTTCCAAATAATTCCTGCAATCTTTGCCTTCCTGACTCTGGATTCTATCCAAATAAGTCTCTTCAGGTGTGACAGACTCTGAGAAAGTGCACATGTCGAGGTGGAAAGGCTTGTACTGACATATGATTGCGAATTGAATTGGTTTTACAATGTTCTTACAGGTATCTATGTAGCTTCTTAAATAATTGATTGATCGGCATACATAAAAAGGGATAATTCTTCAACTACCATACCTAGAATCCTTACACCCTTCAACTACATTGAGTGGAGGGAAGATATGCAGGTATCCTTACACAAACAAGGCTTGTTTAGGATGAAAATGGGTAGAGAAGTTGATCCCCAACTGTATGTTGAGAAGAAAAAGTTTCTGAATTGGCTTGATGAATCCTTTGGCTTCATTTACATCCATATCTCCCAAGATATTTTGTTCCACCTTAAGAGACTAAGGACTCCGAATAAAGCTTGGTAAAATATTGAATCTTTGTTTGGAAAAAAAGATGAACTTCAAGGGAATATTATGGAGAATGATTTGATTCCATTATAGCACATCAATTTTGAGACTCTTCAACAATTCTTTACAAAATACAAATCACTAGTACTGCAATGCAAACTATGTGGGATAGAGAGGAAAGATGACCAGTTGGTGTTGCTAGTGCTGGGAAATCTTGGCTTAGAGTACTCATTATTTTTCTCTACATTCCATTCTGGAAGAGATTCCATCCCTAATTAGAAGATGTCTTCTCTAGATTCTTTTGTTGAGTCCATAATACAAGAGAAAGATAAATTGGTTCAAATGGGATTGATTCACGCCTCCAAGAATCGAGCACTCTTAGTAGGAGACTCAAATAATGCACAAGCAAGAGGGAAGCACAAAG
The DNA here is from genome assembly GCA_001517045.1 of Pseudotsuga menziesii. NCBI lineage: Eukaryota > Viridiplantae > Streptophyta > Pinopsida > Pinales > Pinaceae > Pseudotsuga > Pseudotsuga menziesii. The sequence continues at coordinate 274,618 of LPNX010635367.1, forward strand.
GGAGGGAGACCAAAAAAAATCATTCAAAGCCAAAATAGAATTAGAAATATTCTGATGGAGCCTCGAGTTCCAAGAAAAAGAATAAATTAAAGAATACTAAGTGCCCCTATTGTATGAGAGGCTTTCATCCAGAGAGTCAGTGAATGAAGAAGACCATCGACCAGTTGTAAATGCTCCTTGAACATAATAATTTTTCCCTTCCACAAGGAGCAAAGAATTCCGATGCTGGACAAACGATAGAATATCATGAGAGGTGCCATGCCTTGAAGGCAGGCCTCACTCAATCGAAGTATTACTTGATATATTCTGGAGCATCCAACCACATGGTTTCCTCCAAGGAATCCTTCACCACTCTGGATCTCTTAGGAGGACCAAGCATTCATATGGGAGATGACTCTAAAATCCCAGCTATTGGGAGAGTTTCTATTAAAATCTAGCATGGAGATTTCAAGAATGTACTCTATGTGCCCTCTCTTGCAACAAATTTGTTGTATGTTTATTAGATGAATCATACAGTGTCTCCCAAGATACTTACATTCGACTCTAACATAGTACAAATCACTGAATTAACTACTAGAAATCTCATAGAGAAATGGTTTTCTAATCATGCCTCCCAAGGCATATGAGTTCTCCCATTTCTTGCCTACTTCACATCTGATATCTTTATTGTCGCATGCCAATAACACATGAAATTTGTGGCATGAGATATTTGGGCATATCAATTTCAAATATCTCTAGCAAAATCACAATGACAAAATGGTTGAGGGATTGCAACTCATCAAAACATCATATGGAGTATGTCTTGGTTGCTTGGTAGGTAAGCATCCAAAAAAGAGATATGAAGTTGGGAAGGAAACTAGAGCTACCTCGACACTTGATCTGATACACAATGATGTCTTAGGACAAATTCCTACAACATCAATTAATGGATCCAGGTATTTCCTTACTTTTATTGATGATTGTTCAAGGTTTTGTTGGGTATATTTTATGAAGCAAAAATCAAGGGTATTTGAAAAGTTCAAAGTTTTTAAAGCCTTGGTTGAAAATAGATTCGGAAATAAGATCAAGTCCATTAGAATTGATAATGGAGGTGAGTATGTTAAAATAGATTCGAAGCATCTATGTGAATCAAAAGGGATTCGAGTGGAACACTCAGTTCCATACACACCATGGTAGAATGGTGTGGTTGAGAGGAAAAATAGATCATTGAAGGAGATGGCAACTTGTCTTCTCCAAGCAAATAATATTACTCCTTCTCTTTGGGATGAGGCTATTAACTGTGCTTCCTACATTCAGAATAGAGTGCCTTATAAATTAGTGATTAGGTTCACTCCTTTAGAAGCACTATTGGGGCATAAGCCCGATGTCTCGCACTTGAGAGTTTTTGGTTCCAAAGCTTAGTCCAGAATTCCTATGGACAAGAGAAAGGCCTTCCAAGCGCAGAGTAGTCAATGCATATTACTGGGATACAATGAGGATGAAAAAGCATATAAATTTATGGAACTTGCAACTAGGAAGTGATTCATAGAGCGCAATTTTTAGTTTGAAGAAGATCAATTGCTTGATTCACCACAATCTAAAGCAGAAGGAGGTGTAAACACTCTTCCATTTCCAATTGATGATGATATAATGTCTCATATTTCATATTCAAATGATGAGGAACAATATCATAATGATATTGATATTGAGGTTGTACCTTGTGAGAATCTAAATCAAAATCCATCTCCCATTCCAAATCAATGGCCTAAGCCTAAATGGGCCCAAAATATCATTGAAGCAGTTGGGAATGGTGATGGGAATCCATATGACAGAAGAAGAACATGGTCCCAATATCAGAATGAACATGTTGTACTCTCTCACACAGCTTCTCTATATTCAAAGTGGTGCAACAAACTTCCAAAAAAATGCTACTTAATGATAGAGAATGATCCACAAATTGGCCCACTGAAGAACAAAATGGATCATTCCATTCCTCCTCCAAAAAGAAGAAACAAAAGAAAAATTCATCAGATCAGAAGAAAATTGAGAGGTTCACATGCACATTCCTAGGATGATGATGCACAGAAGAACCAATATTCTGCATTATTGCTACACAGTGTTGCAGATTGCAACAAATTTTTCACAAGTTTTTACCCAAAGAGGAAAATTTTCTCTTAAGTATAGCTCGTTTCCTTATTCTTCCTTATTTTGAGGGGGGGGGAGGGGGTCCCATGAGGTTTTCCCCATTTTTCTTAGTTTATTAAGTAGTATTTTATTTCATTTCGATTGTATGGGTGACTTTTTTCCTAGTTGCCAGGGCCCAATTTTTCCAAAGTTAGGACTAAGGGGGGGTTGTTAGGATTAATTAATCCTCCTTTGTCCAATATAGTCTATTTGGTCATTTTTCCTAACTTAGGGGGTAATTATTACTCTACTAGAGTGTGGGGGACATGCCTAAAGGTTATCTGCCACTTGCTACATATGCATGCATGAGTTTATGTGCCTCTGGGAGCAATCCCTACATTATAGGAGCTCACTCTAAGTGACATCAACAACCTCCATCAGTTCCTTACGGTAGATAAATAGTTATGCTAAGTTAACCTATAGTTACAATCAATTAGATCACTTACAGTTATCCTAGCGCCAATTTTGCATGCATGAAGGGAGAGTGGCACCTTTTCCCCACCCACCTCATTGGTTAGTTGATTGTAGACTAATTTAGACATCCATAGTTAGACTAATGAGTTCCATCAATGATTCAGACACACTGAGTTAGCTATTTAGTCAGATTGAGCTGGTAGATTCGAATCCTATCCATGGAATTCGAATTCTATTTATTGTATAATCATTGTATTATTTATTAATGAATAAAGAATAATGTTGTGATTATATGAGCAATTCTTGTCCGATTTATTTGAAATTTGTGGCATGAATTTCCTGTTTAGTGTACATTCTCTTTGATTATTCCACTGCATAATTCCCTTCCTACAACTTTCATATTTTCATATAGATCAATGGTTCACAAATTTAACAAATGGATTTTCTAATCATGCCTTCAAGCCATGTGAGTTTTCTCACTTTCTTACTAATTCATATCCGAATCATGCCAATAACACAAGCAAGTTGTGGCATGAAAGCTTTGGCCACCTGAAATTCAAGTATCTCCAACAACTGCACAATGAAAATGTGGTTGAGGAATTTCCTCTCATCAAATATCTTGAAGGTGTGTGCATTAGTTGCTTGGTAGGGAATCATCCAGAGAAACTATATGAAGTTGCAAAGGAAAGAATAGCTTCCTCCACACTATATCTAATTCACAGTAATATCTTCAAACCGATTCCTACAACATCTATGAATGGATCTAGATATTTTACAACCTTCATTGATGACTATTCAAGGTAATGTTGGGTATACTTTCTAAAGAAGAATCCTGAGGTATTTGAGACCTTCGAAATATTCAAATCCTTGGTTGAGAACACTCTCGAAAAGAAGATCAAAGTACTTAGATATGATAATGGAGGTGAGTATGTCAAAAGAGAATTTCAGTAGTTGTGTTCATCAGCAGGAATTTAAATGCAAAACTTAGTACCATACATACCACGACATAATGTTGTAGCTAAGAGGAAGAATAGAACCTTGAAAGAGATGGCTACATGCCTTCTAGAAGCAAGAAATATTCCTCCTTATCTGTGGGCTGAGACAATCAATTGTGATTTGTATATCCATAATAGGGTGCCTTATAATTCAGTGATTGTGGCTACTCCTTTCGAAGCATTGATGGTACATAAGCCCAATATCTCACATCTAAGAGTTTTTGGATACAAGGCTTGGGCCATAATTCCTACTGACAAGAGGAAATCCTTCGAAAACCAGATTAGCAAATGCATACTGCTAGGATATGTAGATGATGCTAATGCATACAAACCGATGGACATTGAAACTAAAAATATATTCATAGAGTACAATTTGCAATTTGAATATGACCAGGTGCATGATCCACAGCCGATCAAAGAAGAAGAAGGTATAATGTCTCATCCATTTTCATTTGCAGATGATGATGTATTAACTAATTTTTCATATTCAGAATATGAGGATGAACATGATCATGATTTTGATATTGAGTATGAACCTCAAGAAGATCCATATCCATATCCAACACCTACTCCAAATAAGAGGCCTAAATGGGCCCAAAATCTCATTGAAGAAGATGGTAATATTGTTGGGGATCCATATGATAAAATAATAACAAGGTCCCAATATCAGGATGAACATGCTGCACTCTCCCATTTAGATCCACTTCTCCCAAAGAGGTGTTTCATGATGATTGGATTATATCTTCAATCATTCAAAGAGGCTTTCCATGATCCAATATGGAAAGCATCTATGGATTATGAGTTTGGTTCGCTAGAGTACAACCAAACCTGGGAGATTGTCACTTTGCCTCCTAAGAGGAAGTTAGTTAAGTTCAAATGGATCCACAAGATTAAGCTAGAAATTGATGGAACAAAAACCAAGTACAAGTCTCGATTAGTGGTAAAGTGGTACTCACAAGTCCTTGGGATGGACTACAATGAGACATTAGCTCATGTTCCAAGAATGGACTCCATAAGACTAGTTTTGGCCATTGCAGCTTTAAAGAGGGGGGAGGTACATCACATGGATGTGAAGAGATCCTTTTTCCATGGTGACCTAGAAGAGGATATTTATATCAGACAGCCTTAGGGGTACATTGAATACTCATTATTAGTCTACAAACTAAGGAAATGTCTCTATGGGACCAAGCAATCCCCAAGGGCATGGTATTCCAAGATGGATGCCTTCCTAATGTCAAAGAATTTTGAGAGATGCATATCTAACTGCAATGTATACATACAATAGAAAGGGGTCATCTTATTGTTGATTGTTCTATATTTGGATGAATTCCTCATTACTAGTATTTCTACTACTAGATTGAGAGACATCAAGTCATATTTGAGTGAAGCATTCTCCATGACTGATCTAGGACTATTAACGTGTTTCATTGGTATCGAAGTAAATATACAAGATTCGAGAAGCATGATTACACAGTCCAGATACATAGGATACTTGCTCAAAATATTCCACATGACTGATTGTAAATCAACACCCTTTCCCTTCCTATCTAGCATCAAGTTGGAAGAAGGTGGTTCAACACAATAGGTTAATAGTACTCTATACATACAACTGATTTATATCCTATTGTACCTCACCCATTCGAAGCCATATTTATCTTATGTTGTGAGTGTTGTTGTCAGATACATGAAGGAGCCACATGAGTTGCATTGGAAGGCAACAAAGCACATCTTGCCTTATGTGCAATGTACAAGGGTGTTTGGGATCCATTATTTAGTGGACAACTAGATATGATTGATTTTACTAATTTAGACTAGGTTGGTGATAGTACTGATAAGAAATATACATCAAGATTTGTGTTCATGTTGGGATCTAGACCAATATGTTGGTCAAGCAAGAAGCAAGCAAATATTTCCCTCTCTTCAACTAAAGTAGAGTATCGGGGAGCTGTGAATGCAACTATTCAGACAGTTTGGTTGCATGGCATTCTAATAGATTTTGGAATTCACGTTACTCCTTCAACAAACCTCTATTATGACAATTAGGGTACAATCAAGATATCCAGTGATCCAATTCAGAAGAAATAGACAAAGCACATTGAATCCCATATGCACCACTACATTCGGGAACTAGTGCATAGTAAGGTTATCACTCTACATTACTTCCCTACAGAGGATCAAATTTCATACATATTCACCAAGTCCTTCACTAAAAAGAGATTTGTCTATCTCATATCTCTTCTTGGTGTAAAGGCTTGATTCAGTTATTGTTCTTGATTTTCCTGCTTATTTTGAGGGGGGGTTTCCCATGAGGTTTTCCCCATTTTCCTTATTTTATTAAGCAGTATTTAATTCATTTAGATTGTATGGGTGACTTCTGACCTAGTTCCCAAGGCCCAAGTTGTCCAAAGTTAGGATTAAGAGGGGGGTGTTAGGATTATTAATTAATCCTCCCTTTGATGGATTAGTCTATTTTGTCTTTTCCTAGCTTAGGAGGTCATTACCACTACACTAGTGTATGGAGGACACACCTAGGATCCACCTACCACTTATTGCGCCTATTTGCATGAGTTTAGGAGCTCCAAGGACACCTCCCTATAATTTAGGAACCCACTGCCACCAACATTCTCCTGTAGTTGAATCTGGTAGGTATTCATTTATGTTCAATTATGCTCTGATTCCCATCAGTTAGTGCCAATTTGCATGATTTAAGGGAGGTAGGGTGCCTTTTTTCTCACCTACCTACATTAGTTAACTGATTGTGAACTGAATCAATGATCTGGAGTTGCATTAGTGAGATCTAGTGGTGATTTTCCCACACTGAGTTATCACCGAAGTCAGTTTGAGTTGGTGAATTCAAATCCTCCCAAAGGCATACAAATTATTCCTATTGTATTACAGAAACATTAATGATTATTCATGTATTTTTATGTTGACCATTTTTTCCCTCATGTGTGTGTAATTTATGTCATGACTCTATTGATCAGTTTTAACTGAATAGTCTCTCTCTTCTGCAACATTAATTCTCCATTGAATCATTCAGGCCTGAGGATGTTATGCTTCACTAAAATTAACACTACGTAGGGAGAAAGGTATTTATATTTTATCATGGATATAGGACATAAATACTGCAAGTGACAAAATGAGGAGTAACACATAGTTAGGTTGGGTTTATAAAATGTAAAGGATAAGCAAATAGTAGATGTGTCCTAAGTTTTACATTTCAAAGTTCTTCTTAAGTCCCGATTTCACATAGGTCGTAAACTTGGGATCATTATGAGAGAGTATAAGGTCATCAACATAAAGTAGACATATGGAAAGATGATATTATACTATCTTGGTATATACATTAAGGTTAGAGTTGCACCTATAAAATTAACATTTAATAAGGAACATGTCCATTTTTATACTAAGCCTGAGGAGTTTGCTTGAGGCAATATATATATATATATATATATATATATATATATATAGATATAGATATATATATATATAGTAGAGGTGAGATACATAGTTGAAGTCACTATGAATAAATACAAGAGGTTGGTCCATATCAATTATTTCTTATAAATCCCCATTAGATAAGGTGTATTTGAAATCCATTTAATGAACCTCTCGTCAATATGAGTTGGAAAGGAAAAGGAAAATATTGACGGAATTCATTTTGGATATAGGGGAAAATATTTTTTATAGGAAATTCCTTCTACTTATGAAAAACATTTGACAACTAATCATGCCTTATGTAAGTCAAGACTACAATCCTTGATGCGCTTAATCTTGTAAAAAAATTTTAATCTAACAAGTTTTAGTCATTTGAGAAGAAGGATTAGTTGCAAAGTATCATTTACCATCAAGAAATGGAATTCTACATTCTTGGATACATCCTATTTTGGATGGACACAATTTTAGTTAAAGGCTTATGGATTAGGAGTCTCTGGAATGTGAATCAAAATATGCAAAGGTCATTGGAATTGTGAAAATGTGTAATGTTGACCAAAATGATCACTGATTATATCATCAATGGTTTTCCTTGTTGTATATACCAATCAATAAAATGTGGAGCCAGTGTATTTTTAGGTTCAATAGAATAAAATGGAGGATAAGGGTAAGAATGTGGAGCACTATTTTCATGCTCACTATAATTATTTGAAGAATAAGAGTGATTTGGAATATAAGAAAATTATTAGAAACAAAAAATTTAGCGTAAAAGGATTAAAAGTAGGTGGGACATGCATCAAGGATGGCTCATAGGTTGAATATTGCAATATGTTGATTCAATCATATAGTCCAAAAAACCGTCATTAAACTTAACATATATTGTAATAACGACCTAATTTTAATTAGGTACAATAAGTCTATATCCTTTTACAACATCTTAATGTTTAATAAACAAGGCATATCCACAAGGTCCAAACTCCTTTAAGAAACCAGTCACACTATATCAGTACAACATTGCATTACATGGTTGAAAGCCTTAAAAAGGAAAGAAATTCCAAACCTAGCCAATGCAGTTTGTGGAGGTAACATATAAATTAAAAAAGGAAAAAAGTTTACACATGAATATCTCTAATCAATCACCAACAAATGACCCTTAATTCTCTTTAAATATAAATCATGGATTAAATGGGTGTTAAGTGATAGATAAATAGCCATTATTATCAAGGAAATGATGAACCATTGGAAGAATTTATGTCTAGAACATAATTATAACAAAGTTGAAGAAACACACTTTACTTAAACACACATTAAACGAAGTTGATCTTAACTAACTCCTAAGTGTCTAAATATTCTAACACCTAAAACCCACCTTAAGAACAACTCAATATAGGATTTAAGGATTCACAAGGCGACACAAAATAAAAAGGAAATAGGAATTAAATCATATCCCCTCATAATGTAAACTCCCTAAACACCTAACATTGATTGAATCTCGAAAAACATCACCTACGTAAGAGTGTTTGTGAAACTTTATGCAACTTGATCCTCTACATGGAAATAATGCACTTCAACAACACTATATTGAAGAATATTTCTTATGAAGTGAATGTTAGATCAATGTGTTTGTTGTATTAATGGTAAACTAGATATTTGGAAAGCTGAATTCCACTTTGATTATCACACTAAAGTGCGTCTATATCATGTTGTTAGACTCCAAAATAAAAAAGGATTTGTTGAAGGCACAAGGCCTCTTTACTTACACTAACTTTTTCTTAATACTCTTACTTTGCTAAATAAAGAGTGAGGAAATGTTTCTTCTTACAATCCCAAGTGATAAGTATGGAACCAAAACTAAAAACATAACTTGTAGTATCCTTTTGATAATAAGGCTTCTTAACCCAATTTAAATTAGTGAAATCGACCAAAAGAGGAGTCCCTTATAAAATATAATGTATCCAAAAATAAAATATACCCCAAATCTATTGAATTATAATTTATCTTTATTTCTAATGGATCTCATAGGTTGTTTTCATGTATTGGGAAACAAGACCAAAAAAATAGGAAATATTAACACGGGTATGAGTAAAATACAAAAGGATACCAACTAACCGACTGTAAAATGTGGCATCTACTTCAAGTGGAGTACAAGGGGAATTTTTTTTAACTCTATAATCCTTCCACATGCATACTTTCAATGGGAAATGTAAATTCTTCTTTGGTTAGAAAGAGTTAGAGGCCAAGAAAATACAAAAAATTTCCTAATTCTATCATTTGAAATTTCTAATCAAGAATATATTTCATGTGGGTTAAAATTTTGGTATCATTTCCAATGAATATAAGGTCGTCAACATAAATAACAAGTATTATGAGATGGTTACCCACTTTCTTGGTATAGACATTTCGTTCAAAATGACAACTAGAAAAGAGTTTCAAGAATAAATTTATCCACTTTACCATATCAAGGCCAAGGACCTTTCTTAAAGGATATTTATTAAGGAGCCAAACAAGATTGGATTCATTATAAATGTAGCCAAGAGGTTGTTCCATGTACATTTATTCTTGCAAATCCCCATGCAATAAGGAATATTTGACATCCATTTGTTGGACCTCCACTTTATATGAATTGAAAGGGATAAAATAAGGTGGATGGAATTCACTTTTTCTATGAGGAAAATTTTTCATTATAGTCAGTTCCTTGTACTTGAGAAAAAAAATTCACAAAACCGGTGCTTTTGTTTTTCAAAATTTCATCTAATTCATACTTATTCCTATATTTAAATCTCATAACTTTTCTTATTTTTAGAAGAGGTACAATATCCCAAGTATCATTCACCATCAAGGAACAATATTCTTTAGTCATTTCAATGTCCCAATATAGATGGCCACCATTTTCTACAAATGTTTATTTGTCACAAGTCTCTAAAAATTGATCCAAAAGAGAGGATACTCACTAGAACTATAAATGTCTATGATGTTTATATGAAGGATCACCGACAAGACCACTACCCACTTTTGATGTTGTATGGAACCATCTAGAAACCACTGTTCTTGTGCAAGTTCATGTTCAATGGACCTAAATAGAGCAAGGTGATTAGGAGAAGGTGTATTTTCATCCTCAATATCATCATATGAAAAATAAGGAACCAATAAATGGATAACAAAGAAAAACAATTTGAAATAGAATATGGAGCATTTGTTGAAGATGGATCACAAGTGAAATGTGACACAATTATTGAATTAAGCATGCAAGCCAAGATACCTTAATTAAACTTGACATCTATCCTAATGATAATTTCATTTAAATGAGGTTGAATAAGTCTATAACCTTTTACATATTTAGAATGTCCAACAAAAATGGACTTCTCACTCTTACGCTATATTGCTTTCATTTTTTCATCAAGAATGTGAGCACATACTTAATTTTTTTAATTTCACCCCATTTTTATTCAATGTTTCAACTTTTAAATCCTTTATGGGAGTGTATTTTACTATGTAATTATCACAACTAATGGATTTCCCCAAAAATGAGGACCTAATCCCTTATATTGTATCATAAAAAATTCTATTTATTTCAATGTGTGATTATTTCTCTTAGCAACAACATTTTTTTGTGGTGTATATAAACTGCATAGATCCATCTTAAACCTGGATCTACCAAGCACCAAGAGGGATCCAATTTATTGAGGTGTAAATTTTTCCATCTTATTTTCTTTACATGTTTAAAAGAAATTACACCTCAATAATTTTGAACCCTTGATTGCCACAAATAATTGCACAAAGATTCTCCGCAGATTAATCATTTTGTTTTTTAACTATAGGTTTTTATTGTGCAGAGAATATATAATATAAATCTATAAAAAAAGAGACTAGTATTTAGTTTAGGGCATGAATTTTTAGTTTTTAGTTTAGGTCGACATGTTTTTTATTTTTTGTATTATGTTAAAAACACATCTCCCCATACCATGTTGTAGAGTAGCTCACTACTCTCGGTGCAAAAATATGTTGCATGTGAATACCTTGTGCAGTGTAGTAAGTTGTAATTTTTTTGCTAACATAACTCCACTATATTATTAGGTATGCGTTATATTCTTTTCATTAGGGTATTGCCAACCTACATGGTGGGAGTTTTGGGTTAATGTATTATAGTTTTTTATGCTTATAAATACCTAAATATTGTATTGTAAATGATTAGGAATATACAATGAAAAAATGATAAGTGTGGCTCTAAGTTTTGTTTTTTTTTGCTATTAAGTATTTCTAAGTTAAATCTTTGTGTAATTTATGTGTGCCATTGTTTAATATCTATTTTTGTTAAGAATATGTATGTGTTGTTTCACCTCAAGGGATTAAAACTTAAACGTGGTATCATAGCTTGATTTTTGGTCTTCAAGGGGACATCTTTGTTGCTAAGGCTGCATCTAATTTGATAAAGCAATTTTATCTTAGGTCAAGTGGGATCTTTGCAATGGTGATTGGTGTGTTGAAAGAGAATGATGGGAAGTTTTAGAATCAATATTGAGAAATTTAATTGTCATAGATTTGATATATGGAGTCTCAACATTGAAGATCTTCTTGTAGATCGAGGATGGTGGGTTATTGTGGATCTAGGTACACAACCTATTTCTATGGGAAAATAAGGTTGGGAGAATATGGAAAGAAAGGAAAGAAGTACAATTCAACTTTTCCTAATAGATTCCATATTATTGAATGTCACTAGAGAATATATGGGATAAGTTAGGGATTTTGTATCAGTCAAAGTCTCTGGTAAAGAAGTTGTATCATATTAAAATGGATGATAGAAACTAAGGGATCGATAATATAACTACCTGTAATAATTTTATAAGTCAATTTATTTTTTTATAAACACACACACACACATATTTGTTTTTTGTAAGCAAAAACAATATATTACTATAGAAAAATGAGATACATGGCGATCAAAACATTTGTCCTGTCTAACTTACAAGCTGTACGACTGGCAGATAGTCAACCCTTAAGCTTCTAAAACAACAAGTCCACCCATTATCCACAAAATTGAAAACCTTCCTTTTCCCATTACATATTCGATAAAAAAAAATCCAACCGTCCCATGAAATACCTACTTCCAATGGCTTACCTGATAAACTGAGAAGATAAATTAAAACTATAGACATAGACATAAAAAGGACATAAATAAAAGAACCAATTAAAAAACATTAGATCCCCTTCGCCATGGCTCCACTAGAAGAATACATGGCATGATGCAAGCTCCCAGAGCAAAGGAAAATGCCTCCATCAATATTTACAACAACAGAAGATCCTCCTATACGCAGCATCAATCCCTTACTACGCCCACCTGGTGCCAAAGGACTCACACCAAAATTAGCACCAAGTGGGAGAGAAAGATTAGTTCCCAATTTCATAGAAATATGGTTGATATTCTTATGCACTAATTGGATATCGCTATTATTCTCCTTCCATTCACAAATAGGTTATGTTTCCACCTCTACTTTATTTTCCCTTTCAATCAACACATGAAACATCAAAATTTTCATAACCCAATCAGTAGTGACAATGTGGTCATATGCAATAACCATCTTGCCATCAAAGCCAGTTGGAGAGCCCATTGCTCCACTTCCTCCCTGATATTGTCTATACTGATAGTCTTGGCCTACTACCATAAATATTACTCAACCCTCTCAATGTCCTCTCTGATGATGGGAGGAATTATCTCCTTAAAGAAACGTGATGCTTGAACGAACTTGTTTTTCTCCTGGGTAACTATCACAAATTTACTCTTCCTCTCTCTCTTCTCAACCCTCTTATATTTCCCCCCCTTGGGTGCCATAACTATTTTCCTAGGGGAAAATATTTCTTCCACACACATGTTTTTTTGGTGAAAAGATCGCACTTGCTTGAATAGGATTTCCCCAATAAGAAACTTGTAAATGATCCCACATTTTACTTTCATATTTATATCCCTCCAACCAATCCACATCTGAATAGCCACCATCATTAGAATGCACTGCATATTTCATCATAGGACAATCCCTACAAATCTTCCATCCTTCCACAATAGATTATCATACCTCATCCTTAGTTCAAGGACATTGTCGTAACCGTTCCTCATAATGACCATTGAGGGTACTTAATTTCTCACTCATACGTATGTTAAATTGGTTAGTACAACTGTCTTCTATATTAGGGGGGATGTAACTAATACAGGTGAACATTGCATCAGCCACACGGGTCCTAGCCAAGTTATCATCCCCAAGCCTTGTGTCCTCTCGTTCTTCCTGCATGTGTTAACTATCATGAGTGTTTTAGGACACCATATGGGAACATTGAATGGAACAGTATTGAGTATGAAAGAACGCAAGTTGAGCGTTCATGTTTATACCTTTTTGTTCCCCCCTACTTTGGCTAGGTAATCTACCCCCTTGTTATCATCAAATTTGGCGTGGGTAAAATCCCAAGCATGAGGTTCATTCAGGAACACAACAAGCTTTTCCACCCTGTATGTCAATCTCCAGTTTTCTGAAACCTTTGCAATTGTTTTCCCATTCTAAACCCTCTTCACCATCTGGATGATGATATGTGCATCCCCCTCCACCACCATGGGATCCCAACCATTTTTAGATACCAATTGAAGACTGTACAGAAGGCCCTCTATCTCCGTCATCTTGTTTTTTTCATGTCCAATGAAGCCATCGTAAACACACATCATACCTCCCTATGAACTTTTTACAATTCCCCCGAACCAAGTCGAACCCGAGTTTCCCTTGGAGACCCCATCAAAGTTAAACTTGAAATGGCCCTTTGGTGGAGAATACCAAATGAATGGAAAAACCAAGGGGGATTTTCTAAGTTTGAACCAAACCCATCCTTGGAACAAATTTATTATACCCAAACCTACAAGAATTCTTTTCTCCTTATCTCCCATGTCCCATAAATTTTCATCCAATTTTGAAATCCGAATCACATCCTGGATATGAGTTTCCACCTTGCTCCAAACCCATTATAGAGTTATTTATTTGTCTCGAAAAATTCTACTATTTTGCTCATTCCACACTTCCCACATAAGGAACTCAGGGAACATAAGCCAAATGTTGATAATAATGGGGTTCTGAAAACCTTTATTGTCCCATTATCTAAAGGTTTGATCTGGTTGTCCCTTGACATGGTTCAATATTCCAAATATCTCCACTCCTTTGTTGCATAGCTTAGAGGAAAAAGGGCACAAATTGAGTAGGTGTTTCATGGTTTCCTCCTCACAGAAACACAAGGGTCATTAAAAAGGGCCACAAACTATGCATTTTTCATATTTTCCCCTATTAAGATTTGTTTATAGATAAAAATCCATATAAAATTTTCCACCTTTGGCCATGGATTGAAACTCCATACCTTCTTCTAGATTTCATCTACTTGGTCCCCTTCTCGGTTTATCCAAAAATCATAGGATTCCTTGGTGTTGAAATTCCCTCTCATCTGATAACCCCACCGAATTTTATCAGGTCCCCACTATATCCGAATACGTTTGTCCTAGAGGAGATCTTGAATCCTAGGTATCTATTCTGCTGGAAATCTCTAGCTTCGCCAGTTTGGGGGATTACATTCATGAAAATACTCATTATATCATTCCTCCCTCCAAAATTGGTATGTCTTTGTCATCCCCAAACCCCTTTCCTGGTCTTGACACAAAATTGAATTTAAATGAGACAAAATCTTAGGCATCTATTGCCAAGAGCCATCCCAAAAATTAGCATCTTCCTAGTCTTTGATTTTCCAGAAGCTATGATCTTGAATTATGCTTCTTATTTCTAAGGTTTTCCTCCATATGTGACATCCTTGTTTGTCCTTTGTAAATCGTATGAGCTCCCTTTTTTTCCTTTTCCCCGCATACTTCACATGCCACAATTTTTCCTAGGGATCCTCTTTATGGGTGACCCAGTTCCACCAAATTTCACCCCAAGCACTTCATTATTTTTCTCCGGATCACAAAATCCTAGCCCACATTGAATTTTTTGTTTGCAAACCTTATCCCAGCTAACCAAAGGCCAATGATTCTTATTCTGGTTGATACTGTTAGATTTTTATCATTTAAGCAATATGATCTTAGGATCTTATCTGAGAGAATAACATGCACATAAATAATCACAAGAGACAAGAGACACAAAGAGTTTTCCTAGGGGAAACCATAAAGGAGAAAACCCCGCAACTTCCTCAGAGATAGAATGAGCACCAATGGAAAAAGTAAAAACCAAAGACAGAAATACGATCTCCGATAGTTGTTATCTCTCTCACTTGTGAGAGATTCTCTTCTCTCACTCATGTGCTACAGTTGAGTGAGTGTGTGTTACAAATAGAGAGGCTCTCTCTCTATTTATACTACTTTTTGACTTGACAATTACTTACTAGGGCCAACTTCACTAGGAGAGTCTAATAAACCTAGTGCCCCTCAACTTTGGGGACTTTTCCCCCCAATCAAAAAAGGAGGGTTAACCTCTATGACTTTACATGACTTGATTACATTAATGATTCTCCCGATAGGAACATCGGGGTACAATGAAATACAATACATAAGATATGCAAGTGAATACATTCTGAAGTTACAAATACATCAACAATTACCCCATAAGAATTGACTCTTAATATTTCTTATCTCCTTGAGGACATATTTTGGAGCCACCATGGACGAGAATAGATAAATGGGAATTCCTTGTAGCATAGCTCTCACCAAAACAACTCTACTAGCCAAGTTAAGTGGTATGTAAGCCCATTTTGTCAGCTTCCTTCTCATATGATACAACAAATCAACCCATGATTTTTTTTTATAAATCCTTCATCCAAAGGAGCACCTAAATATTTGGATGAAAGGGAAGTCCCCTAAAACCTTAGAATGCATAACATTTTCCTTTGAGTAACCCTAGGGGTGTTGAAGAAAGAGAACTAGGACTTCTCATTACTAATTTCTAGGACTGAGGATTTTGAAAACATAGTCAGGCCTTTCTTAAGAG
Organism: Pseudotsuga menziesii; assembly: GCA_001517045.1. NCBI lineage: Eukaryota > Viridiplantae > Streptophyta > Pinopsida > Pinales > Pinaceae > Pseudotsuga > Pseudotsuga menziesii. Next base: position 290,621 of record LPNX010635367.1, read on the forward strand.
CTCTTGCCTCTTGAGTTGATGGATGATCCATCAACATCATATTGTATACAAACTATTAATGAGTTTTTTTATCTTCCCCAGGATGAAGACTCAACGCCTTAATTTCCTCTCTTTCCACCATACTCTTAATCACCCAGCTCAAACCCTCTTCCATCAAAATAAACATGAATGAAGATAAAGGGTCCCCTTTTCTAATACCTCGATATGGAATGAAGGTCTTGGAGGGAGCACCATTGAGAAAAATTGAGAAGAAAGTAGTGGAAGTCATATTCATTATCCATTCTATCCAACCATGGTTTAAACCATAGGATTTTATAATGTCTCTCATGTCCTTCCAACTTATTTTATCATAAGCTTTTGAAATATCGAACTTGAGCAACATTCTAGGATTTATTTTGACTTTTAGTGAGTGAGTAACTTCATCAAAAATAATAATTTTGTCCAGAATTTGGCACCCTTCCATAAAACCCAATTGTTCCAGAGCCACCAAATTATGAAGGATTGACTTCATCCTATTCATAATAACTTTGGTAATGGTATTATAAATAACATTACATAAGCATATGGGCCTAAACTTACTTGTAGTAAACACCCTATGCTTTATGTATGAGGGTAAGAAAGGTGGAATTAAAGGCCTGCAATACTCCTTTGTCATGTCTTGATTCCTCCACAATCTTGCACACATCCATCTTAATGAGGTCCCAGAATCGATGGAAGAAATTAGTCATAAATCCATATGGACCAGGCGCTTTCCCATCTGCCATTTGATGCATTGCTTCCTCCACCTCCTACAATTCCACAGGTTTAGTCAAGAGGTCATTCTAACTAGGGGTGACAAGATTAGGGATGTGCTGAGTGATTTTTTCTATGCGCTTGGACTAATCTCTCCTGTCTTATTTCATGTTTGTCCTAAAGTATTTTACTAGTTATTCTTCCATCTCCTCCCTTATTTCCACATACTACCCTGTCTCTTTCTTTAGTCTCAGTCATTTGGATTTTTTATCATTCTAGATGATATAATGGTGGAAGAGCTTTGTATTCCACTCTCTTTCCTGAAGCCATCGGTTCCTACACTTCTTCTTCTAGCATATCTCTTCCTACCTTTATCGGGTTTTCAGATGATCCAAAATATCCTTTTCCTTATGCTTCATCTCCTCACTATACCCATATCTCATTCCCTCCCTCTATATCTCTTCCAGTTGCTCAATAAAATGTTTATTATCTTGAGAAATATCTCCAAATTTCTCCTTATTCCAAGTACAAATCCTAGATTTTAGCGTTCTTAATTTCTATTGAAATTGGTACATATGTGTTCCCCTCAGGGTTTCCATCTGCTCCCACCATTATTGGACTAATGATTTGAAGTCCTTGTGCTCCAACCAGAACTGTTCAAAATGGAAAGGTTTCCTGAGTGGAGGCACCCCCCCCCCTCCCATAAAAGGCCCACCAGCAATTGATCAAAACCATCAGAATGAAGTACCATGACAGTCACATCCCCATTTCCATTGGTTGAACCTTCAGAAAGTAAAAATCTCTCCAACCTGGAGGCAACATTGTGCTCCTCGCCACTATGATTGTTCCAAGTGAACTAACCATTCCATGTTTCCATGTCCACTAACAGATGTTAATTTATAAAATCCTTAAAATCTTCATTGGTCGCTCCAAGAATACGTCTACCTCCCTTCTTCTCCTCCAAAGAGGTAATTATATTAAAATACCCCCACCCCCCCATAATCCAGTGCTAAAATCCTATCTCCATTACTTCCTCCTTCATGAAAGTAAGAAAATCCAGTTTTTGAAGAAAAATACTGGGGACATAAACATTAGTGATGACTACTTTCATGGTCGTCTTGTATATCTGAAAGTCTGCCGAAAAAAAAATCAAGTGGCTCAAAAGTTGGTTAAATATACCTCTTCCGGCTTCCAGAGGCTTTCCAATCCTCCTACCTCCCCTTGCACATCTATCGTCACTGTTTTGCTACTTATCCAAACTTTATTTCCCATTTCCTTCATGCATTATGTACCACATTTAGTTTCTTACATAAATACCATCGTTGGATTTTCCATTCTCAGCTTATTTATTAGAGTCTTTATTTTGTGCGGGTGACTCACCCCGTGTATATTCCAAGCTATAGCATTCATTGATCAACCCAATTTACTTTCGAAAAGGTCTCTCTTATCATGGTATATTGGTCTGATTCCACCAATCTGGTTCCTACCTCTACAATTCTTTGTCTATTTGTCTTTCTTCCTTGCTTTTCGTCTTCCTTCCAGTTGTTTCTGCTTGCTTCCTTTTGATGGGTCCTTCTCTATACCTAGTTGGGGTGATGCCCTTATTTTCAAAATACCCTCCTACAGGATTTTGATCTATCTACTTGAGAAAAAACCTTTCCCTTTCTTACTACATTATTTTTCAATAACATCCAGATCTGACTCTCCCAAATCCATGTCCTATACTTCTACCTATTGGTATTCCTCCATTGCTTCCACTCCTTCTTCCAAACCCTTATGGGAAACCTCAGGGGAATCAAAAACCCCTTCCCCTAAGTTTTGTCCATTCTCCACATTCCTTTACTAATATCCCCAAGATCTTCCCCCACCTAGTTCAGGGTTTCAAATCTATTCACATTGCTTTCCTTTTTCTCCATGGTATATCAGTTCTACAATTGATTGTTAGGTCATCATCCTAGCTTCCTCTTGTTGTTCACTTGGGTAAACTCTTCCCCATCTACCTCCTTCACTCATATCCCCTGAACAGTGGGTTGGGTCAGGAGGTTTTGGGGGAATTCCATCCCTAGATGACCATACTTATGACACTGACAACATATGAATGGAATATTCTCATAAACGATGGGTTGCACCCATTCCTCATCCTCCCAAGTAAGATTCATCACTTCTATAATTCTCGCAACAGGTCCATGTACACACGGATCCTGGAAAAGGAATATGTACCTATTTTGTTTTCTACTTTGAAGCCTTTAAAAATTTACCCAAGATATTTCCTATAGCCTCCAGGATCTCAGGTTCCCAGTATTCATAGGGAAGAGAGTACATTCAGATCCATAATGGGGCGATTCTCATGTCCTCATTGTCTAGGTTGAATCACTCCTTCCATGGTCAAAGGTATAGTCTAGCAGAAAAATGGAAATAAGGGCCTCATAAGAATATTATATCCTTATCCTCCTGGTTTAAGAAGATGATGATGAAGAAACCCTTCGCCCCCAGGTGCATATCATAATGTCCCATGGGGTTCTAGGTTTACTTGATCCATCTTAGAATATCCCTCTCCTTTGGCCATATCCCAATGAATTTTCCAATAAGGGGTTTCTCCTTGCATTGTTCCATTCGCTCTCTCGGTTTTCCATATCTTATCTGATCCTGGTCTACCTTCCTCCCCCCCATCACTACTCCCATATCCCCCCTCTAAATGGTTCTTTGTTTCATATGCCCACCCACCATCATATTGATGCTAGAAGGAGGAGATCCACCCCCTCCAGGGATCCCTATCTGAAACCCTAGTGCCCACACGAATTCAATCTCCTATCATTATTGCAAAGCTCCAAAACCCAGTCATCGCATCCTATTCATTTTTTTATCTTTGTATATATATTAATATGGAGGAATAAGATAAATATATTACATTATTATATTCTTTTCCAGATTCTTAGGACAATCTGATTGTAGAATTTGATAGTGATATCCACATTGAAGTTTGAGGATATAATGTCCTCTTTGTTATGAATGGAAATGAGGTAAAAAATCATGGATAATTAGAGCATATATTCCTTGTTTGTGAGAGGTTGTCCCTAAGGTATAAATAAACATAATTACTTAGGGGGGGTATAAATATAAAGGTATATCTAAATATTTAGGAAAATATTTAAGGAAATGTTGGAAATGTAGTAAATATGGGCATTATGAGAAGGATTGCAGATCTAAAAATCATGATAAAGAGAATGGATATGATGACTCCCTTCCCACAAATGAGAAGACCTACTTAGAAGAAGGAGAGGATATATACCTAGCCTCTAAAAGTACACATTTAGATCATTTTATATGACTAATTGAATCATGTGCATCTTTTCATATGACTTTTCACAGGGAGTGGTTTTGTGAATATGACAAGTGAAATGGAGGTGATGTTTCCTAAGGGGATGAATCAATGATGAATCGAAGGATATGAAATATTTTATTTGTTTCTTAAGGATAGGAGGATTAGAACTCTCCCCTGGTTTTTTCCCATTCTAGAGATAAAATTGATATCCATTAGTAAGATGTTCAGCCCTTAATGATAGCACATTACCCCATATAGTGTGGTGCATTGCCCCCTATATTATGATGTATTACATATTATTTATGTCAGCTTGGGTCTATTAGTGGTTCTATTAGTTTTTATGGTACACCTTTTGTCTCCTTTATATAGGAAGGATATATTCTCATTTTAGTCATCATTGTATCTTATCTTGTCTTGTGCACTCAATACATTGTGTAAGGAGTTTCCTCCCTAGAAGAGGATTGGTATTTATATCTATTATTCATTTTTAAGGCATGTATTACTCTCTTATTGTCTATTTCTTCTCTTTTTACGCTATTTATGGGACTTGGTTGCATAACATTTGGTATCATAGCTCTTTCCTCGGGACTAGCTTTTGCAAAACAAGTCATCTTGTATTTTTCGCTACAATGTTTTTTCTACAAGTATTCATAGATTGAAATTAAAAACCCATTTCTAGAATAGGACAAATTATATCCAATATGAAATTTAGATCCTTATCCATTACAGTTTCGGATATAATTGGGGAGGAATATAGGGTTTTTACTAGTCCAAAACCTAGTCTAAAACAGGTGTTCTAGGAAAAAAGGCCATATCTGAGGCATCTGAGATCCAAATTGAGTGAGACCAGTTGTATCCAAAACAATATGGATCAGGATATCTATGGTAGAATTTTTATCTACATAAATGAAATATTAAACACATGGAATACAGTACAAGTTCGCTCTTCTGGATAGGCCAAAAATACGAATCTTTGGGAGATTTGCAATAATGTTTTGTTGGCACATACAAATTAAGTCAAACCTGTCGAATTGAAAATAGGACACATCAGGAAACCACATGCTGAAGTTTCAAACATAAAGGAGGCAATATTCAAATTTTACCTCAGTTACAAGTCGACCCTAAAACAATATTGTAATCAGGGTTTGAAAAAGGTACGTCATTTTGCATTTGAATAGCTTTGAGTAGAAGGATCTATTTTTGGTAAACCCTATGTTGTGATATATATATTTATTGTTCAAAATTCCACCAAAATTAAGTGTAAATAATCACACTACAAGCAAACCCCCAGAGTATCGATCCCTGACATACAATGAAATGGAATACATTTATTATAGAGTGTCCAATTTGCAAGATATGATTAAAGGAAATGTGAAAATTGATTACTTAGTCAAATTGGAAAATAAGATGGATAGTAAAGAGGATATCAAAGGGATGGATAGAAAAGAAGATCTTAGAGACTTGAAGGAATTAATGAAGGATATAAAACATAACTTTATTCCTCATGTAGAGGATAAGGAGGAAAAATAGGACTTATTCCAGTCACGTCTGGAGAAAATTGAAAAATTGAGAGTAGGAAGTTGAATTCCTCAAAAGTTGATGATTCACTACAACATCATGGGTTCAATTCAAGTCCAGGAACTACTTTATCCCCAAGATTGACATTAGAAAGTTTGATGGAAAGGATCCAATCATGTATATTTTTTAGATGGAGCAATTCTTTAATATACACCAGGTTCCCACTTTGTAAAAGGTAACTATTGCATCGATATATTTACAACCTGATCAATTTGTATGGTACCAATGGATTTGTGACCATAAAAAGGACTCAATTATCTCTTGGTATATATTCAAAGAATAATTGATTTCACATGATGGGGATATAGATAGAAACACCTTATTTCGCTAGTTGGTAAATCTCAAGCAAAAAGATCTAGTTACAGAGCACATCAAGCAATTTCAGCAACTAAGTCTCAGAGTGAAGAATATTTTAGAAGATAATTTGTTATATCTATTTATTGGAACCTTGAAAGATAACATTCAACATGAGGTGTGCCTCTTTCAACCATCGTCTCTAGAGAAGGCTTTCATGATGGAAAGGAAGGTTGAAAGTAAAAATATGGAAATGACTAGTAGAAAGGCCTTCTCCAACACATACATAGAAAATAATGTTCCTTCTTCTAAACCACCACAAATATTGACACCCTAACAACTAGATGAAAGAAGAGAAAAAGGATTATGCTTTAATCGTGATAGCAAGTATAGTAAGGGACATAAGTGCAGTGAGAAGAAATTATTCTACATAGATTGTAAAGAGGAAGAACCAAAAGAAGAGGAAGCATGTCAAGAAGAGGCGAATTCAGATAAAATAGAAGAGGATACTTCAGAAGAAATTAATCCCACCATATATTGTCATGCATTGGTTGGAATTATCACTTCCCAAACTCTCAATATCGAAGGATACATCAAAAAGAAGAAGGTAATAGTGTTGATTGATTTCGGTAGTACTCATAATTTCATTCACTATAAATTAGCCAAAGTTCTTAATTTCTTTGTATATCCAGCACCAGAGTTTCAAATAATGATTTCAGATGGAGGAACTATAAATTGATTAGGGAAATGTCATAATATCAATTTATATATGGGGGAATATGTATTGTGTAGTCCAATGATTGTTATCCCAATGGGTGGTTCTGATGTTACCTTAGGTGTCCAATGGTTACAATAATTGGGAACAATGGCTTTTAATTTTCAAAAACTTTCATCAAATGTTCATGGGAAGAAAATTAATATGAGTTAAATGGTATCACAGGAAAACCAAGCAATTTGATAATCTCAAATGGTATGACAAAGTTGTTGAAAAAGGGACATCAAGATTTAGTTTCACAGTTATGCTCATTAGATGTTCAAACCTCAAAGTCCCCTATGTCCCAAGATCTCCAAAGGGTCATTAATAAGAATTCCAAGCTATTTGAAGATATTCACAAAGGTATTCCACCTATTCGAAACTTTGATCATGATGTCCACTTAATCTCAAGTAGTGTTTCTCCTAACATCAGACCTTAGTGATATCCCTATATCCAGAAGAGTGAAATTGAGTGTATGGTTGTTGAAATGTTAGACGCTGGAATAATTAGGCCTAGCGAAAGTTCTTACTTTGCACTAGTGGTAATGGTACCCAATCATATGGATCATGGCAGATGTGTCCTGATTATAGAAAGCTCAACAAGATCACCATTAAAGATAAGTTTCCCATTCCCGTCATTGATGAATTGGTAGACGAATTACATGGAGCATGTGTCTTAACAAAGTTGGATCTTTGTTCTAGGTATCATCAACTTCGAATGAAGGATGAATACATCCCCAAAATAGTATTTAGAACCTGTGAAGGTCACTATAAATTTAAGGTCATTCCATTTGGTATCACAAACGTGCCTTCCACATTTCAAGGTTTGATGAATTCTATTTTCAATCCTTTCCTTAGAAAATTTGTGCTGGTGTTCTTTGATGGCATACTAATCTATAGCCAGTCTTTGGAAGAACATGCTCAACATGTTGACAGGGTACTACAACTACTAAAGGATCAAGAATTATATGCAAAACCCTCAAAATGTTTCTTTGGGATAAAGGAGGTATATTATTTGGGTCATATTGTATCCCATGAAGGTGTTAAGGTAGACCCTAACAAAATTAAATCCATGACGGAATAGATGATTCCCAAAATATTGAAGAATATTCAAGGATTCTTAGGTCTGACAGGGTACTATCGCAAATATATTCAGAACTATGGAATAATAGCATCTCCTCTAACAACGTTACTAAAAAAAGATGCATTTTCTTGGACTCCAGAGGCAACTCCATATTTTCAACAACTCAAAAAGGTGATGTGTAAAGCTCATGTTTTGGCGACACCAAACTTCACAAAAACCTTTTTTGTGGAATGTGATTCTTCTAGAAATGGAATTGGAGTTGTATTAATGCAAGAAGGACACCCTCTTGCCTTCACAAGTCATCCAATCAAGGGAAATAACTTTAAAAAAACATTTATGAGAAGGAAATGTTGGCAATACTATATCCATTGAATCAATGGCACCCCTACCTTATAGGGAGACATTTCAAGGTTAAAACTAATGATGATAGCCTTAAATACTTCTTGCAACAAAGGATATCTTCTGAAGAGCAACAAAAATGGGTGACAAAGATGTTGGGATATGAGTTTTAAATCATCTAAAACAAGGGGAAAAAGTGTTTTCGCATATGCACTCTCCAGGAAACATGAGGATGTTAAAGCATTACTCTATGCTATCTTGATCATCCAACCAGATTGGATAGACGAAGCAAGGGGTGAATGGAAAATAGGTGAATAAATATGGACATTTATTCAAAAGCTGCAATAGGATCCCAGTGCCTCTAATACATTTAGGTGGAAAGACAACTTTATATGGTAAAAGTATTGCTTATATCTTGGTACGAGTTCTCAGCTCAAGCAAAAGGTACTTTTTGAATTTCACTCCTCATTTATAGGAGAGCACTTAGGTTTCTTAAAAACCTACCACAAGGTAAAGAAAGATTTTTTAGGATGGTCTTAAAAATGATGTTCAAAAGTTTGTGACGGAATGTTTGGTTTGGATACAAAATAAAGTGGAAACAATTAAGACCCCTGGTCTCCTACAACCACTTTCCATTCCAAGCCAAAGGTGGAAAGAGGTCTCGATGTATTTTATCATAGGTTTACCAAAGTCTGAAGGAAGTAGTGTCATCATGGTGGTTGTTGATAGACTTACTAAATATGCACACTTGTGTGCACTATCTCACCCCTTCAAAGAAAACACGATCACTAATTCTTTTATTGAGATAGTTCAAAAACTACATGGTACTCCAAATATTATAGTAAGTGACAGGGATCCCATTTTCACTATAAATTTTTGGACCGAATTAATCTCTTGTTTTGGTACTCAACTGGCTCATAACTCATCTTATCATCCTCAATATGATCAACAAAAAGAGATCGTAAACAAATTTTTGGAAGGGTATATTCGATGTTTTGCAGTTGATAAACAAACATAATGGGTCAAGTGGTTACCCTCAGTAGAATGGTGGTACAACACTTCCTTCCATACATTAGCAAAAATGACCCCATTTATGGCACTTTATGGCCATCATCCACCATCCATCACATCTTCATTAAGATACTCCTATAAGGTTCAAACCAAGGAATACTACATGAAGCATCAACAAAAATTTCTTTGACTCTTAAAGGACAACCTGAATCTAGCACAAAATCAAAGCAACAAGCAGATCAACACCACAGTGAACGAAGCTTTAATGTGGGGAATTGGGTGTTTTTAAGACTACAACCATACAAACACATGACCCTGAAGAACAGCAAAAAGGATAATGCATTATCCCCTATATACCACAGTCCCTACAAGGTGTTACAAAAGATTGGTAGTATGGCCTACAAGTTGAAACTACCTGCATCTTCACAAGTCCATCCAGTTTTCCATGTTTCCTATTTAAAGAAGGTAATCAGTGACAAGCTACCAGTTTAAACGATATTACCAAAACTTGATGAGGAAGTAAAACTCATCTTGGATCCTAAATAAATCACTGAAATAAGAACTAGATAGCTTCGAAATTTATCAATTACAGAGTATCTCATTAAATGGAAGAACTTACGTGTAGAAGATTCAACATGGGAAGATGATTTATTTATACAAAAACATCCATAATTACTTTGAGTACAACACTTTTTGAATGGGAGGATCATGTTAAGCCCTTAGTGATGACACATTATCCCATATAGTGTGGTGCATTACCCCCTCTATTACGGTGCATTACATATTATTTATGTCGGCTTGGGTCTATTAGTGGGTTTATTAGTTGTTGTTGTACACCTTTGTCTCCTATACATAGGAAGGACCTATTCTCATTTTAGTCATCATTGTTTCTTATCTTGTCTTGTGTACTCATTATATTGTGTAAGGAGGTTCCTCCCTCGAAGAGGATTTATATTTATCTATATTCTTCATTGTTGAGGTGTGGATTACTCTCTTATTGACTATGTCTTCTCTTTTTACGCTATTTCTGGGACTTGGTTACATAACATTTAGATAAGTTTATAAGGTTAATTAAATCATGGGCATCTTTTCATATGGCTCCTCACAGGGACTGTTTTTGTGAATATGAGAAGTGAAATGGAGGTGATGTTTTCTTAGTGGATGAATCAATGGCTAAAATCAAAGGATATGCATTATTTTATTTTTTGCTTAAGGTTAGGAGGATTATAACTCTCCCCTTGGTTTTTCACTTTCTAAATCTAAAATCGATATCCATTAGTAAGATGGGTGATGCATGTGTATACACTGTGTTTGCAAAAGAAACATGTAAAATGGTTCATGGATCAATGATCTTAATTAGGGGAGTGTGGGATGGAACCCTATACAAGCTATTGGGAATCACTGACATCAATGATTGTAACATTTTTTTTGTTATTAAGCATGGAAATAAATAAGATAGAACCCCTACTATCTCTAGAGAAAACATAATTCTATGGCATCAAAGAACGTGACATAATGTAGTGAAATTCCTTTGAGCATTGCATGGTAAAGGTATGGTTGAAGGTATGTCTAGTTGTGCATTAGATTTCAATTTATGTGAAAAATGATATATGGAAAACAACATTGGGTAATATTTTCATTCTGTGCTACATGAGCGAAGGGAATTTTAGGTTAATACATAGTGGCGTGTTTGAACCCATGTTAGCTCCTTCATTTGGTAAATCTATTTATTATTCTTAATTTATAGATGATTTTTTAAGGAATGTGTGGATTTATTTCCTCCGAAAGAAATTCAAGGTATTTGATCAATTTAAAGAATTGAAGGCTCTTTTCTATGAACAAACAAATAATAAAATAAAGGTGTTTATGATAAATAATGGTGGATAGTTCTACGAAAAATAATTCAAGGAATTCTATAAAAATTCATAATAGAAAGGAAAAACACTACTACATACATGCCTAAATTGAATGGAGATGTGTAAAGAATGAATAGGAAGTTTATGTAAAAGGATAGAAGCATTCTCAGTGGTGTCAAGTTAAAACAAGAACTCTAGGTAGAGCTAATGAATAGTGCATGTTACTTAGTAAATCTATCACCCACATTAGTAAACTCTACATGAGGTATGGATGGTATGAAAACCTCTCTTAAAAATCTAAAAAAAATTATTGTGATGCTTATGTACATGTTCCATAAGAAATAAGGAGTAAGTCGGATAAAAAATATGAAAAACATATCTTTATTTGTTATAAAGACGGTGTTAAAGGGTTTAAAGTTTGGAACTTAATTACTAAGAATATTGTTTATAGTCAAGATGTTTGTTTTAAAGAGGTTAAATGTATTCTTAAATAGGAATTTGTACCAAGGAAAAAGGAACCAAAGAAAATAGATCTTAAGTTGAAGGGTGATGAATTAGACTTAGCAAAAGAAGATCAATCGAAAGAAAAAAAATTTCATACTCCATATTTGAGAAGATCATCTTAAGAAAGAAGGAAACTAGAAAGGTATTCCCAACTTTATTTTCATTCTTATTTTCTTTATCAATTATTTATGATGATTGCATACTTGTTAAGGAATAAGTGTACTTAGATGATAGTCAAATATGGAGGAAGGTCATGGTTCAAGAAATGGATGCCTTGGATAAAAATGAATCTTGGGATCTATTTGAGTCGCTAGATGGAAGAAAAATTGTTGGTATAAAATGGTTGTTTAATAATAATTTGAATTAAAAAGGTAAAGTGGAGAATTAAAATTTAATGTACCTTTTCAGGATTAAGGCACATTAGGAAGAAATTTCAAAATACACTGACTAGTTGTTATCAAACTTGCTTCTTACAGCACACAAAAATTTATCTACTCTCCCCAAATCAGGTTATAAGGTCAAATTCAGCCTTAGGATGATCTATATCAGCCTAAACAGATTCCCAAATTTGACATTTTCACATTTACTGCACTACATCACACCTGGGTATACTCCTTTAGTAAAACCAAAGGCTTCAAGGAAATGGCCCCAGTATTTATGTGGAACCCAAAGTATTCTGGTTCATATTATAAGTGGATGGCATATATATCAACCCCAACCCATTGGTTTGGATAAATTTTGGAGCTAGAGAAAAAATTAGGAAACTAGGAATGCTCTACTAGTCTAGATTCGAGAGGATCCAAACAACATAAAATGGTAATGATTATGAATAATCAGACTTGGAATAAGATTTAATTGGTAATATATATCATCATAAACCTTCATATAATAATTTTGAGTTGCATTAGTCAGTCGATGACTCAGAAGATGAAAACTAATCACAATTTAAGCATCAATGAGCATAGGTAGAATGATACAAGATGTAAAATTATGAAAGACAAAAGAATGGATATTAAAATTATTGTTTAATATATTAGGTATTACATATAAGGACCAAAATTATATCATCCTCATTGTACTGAAAATATTATTCTCAACATTCAATACAACAATAACTCACTGCAGAATTATGCCCAATTACATAGAAATTCGAACAACTAGAGCTGCAATACTTCTTCAAAACTTTGAATGGACCTAAAAATTCAATTGATACATGCAATAAATTCAATGTGAAAGGATGAATTCCATCCTCCTCGATATATAGCTAAAGATTCAACTAGCACAGTAAACAGTAGGGGCACATCTCTCAGCTGGTGACAAGGGGCACATCTCCCAAGTCTTTGAAAAGATTTAGAGCTTCTCAATTTTGAATTGAAAAATGACCAATTTTTTTTAAATGGAGTGCTCAAACTCATTTTATAAACTTCTAATTTATTTTTTCCTTCCTTCTAGACTTCTCTCATGAAAATAATAATTAATAATTTTTAGGAGAGAATATCTTTGGTGAGTTGGATGTTTCTTTGACAAGTCTCTCTTACATTGGACCCACTTCCATCCATGATTTCTCCATCACTGGATAAAATTATCCTTTGCAGCTTCTGTGAATCCTTTTTCTTGCTTTCCTGCTTTTACTAATCTTTCTTGAGCCTTATCTTCCAAAATCATGAAACTTTTGTCCCCTTTTATTTTATGCTACTTTTCTAGATTTTGGTTGTTGTTTATGCTTTTGGTTGCTTTCTTTCCATATTTTTCTAAGTATAAAAACTCGCATGCATTATCCTTATCCTAAGTGCCTCTTGAACCACCTAGGCCATTAAAAACTCATAAACAATTATTACTAAAATTAAATATTACAAAATTGTGGTCCATCACCTTTACAGTATTTATTTAATTACATAAGTAATTATGGAAAAAATTTAAACCCTTATTAATTTATTTATTTTATCCGCTATGGCCCATGGGGAATTGAATGCATTAGTGGTTTGACCATGCTTCCACAAAAAATGGGGACATTACAGTCCCCCCTCCCAAAATTTGTTTGTCCTCAAGAAAGTGAAGAGCGTGGATGATGAAGCACTTGTACATTTTTCCACAAAATTCTATAAGAATTCTTCAAAAACCATTTGAATATCATATCCATCATAGATTATCCCTTTTTACAAACTTGCATCGGTCATCCTCTTCATCAAGTCATGAATTAATCTACTTTTGAAACACTCAAGGGAAAATTGAGTTGTAATATATAGATTGAATTTGACTATGCTACACCCTTTCACATGTTGTAATCCACCCAATAACCTAGATTCAACCCATTTTTTGCTTCCATACATTGAGCTCCTCATGTGTCAAGATTGACCTTGAACCATTATGGTAAATTTCAATCTCAAACTTGCTTTCCCTTATGCACTTTATGCATGTATCCAACACATGCATGATGACTAACACATGCATGTTTGTAATTTAGTAATATCTATGATCGAGATGCAACCTCATGGGGTGTCTATTTGACCTCAAAACCGTTCCTAATCTTCTTTTGGGAATATCGCCTTTATGCATGAATGGTGCAACGAAACATGATGGGGACAACATGGAATAATCATGCATCATTTTGTTCATCCTACTAAAAAATCTGTTGGAGTTCTCATCCCAATAAGAGACTCATTTTCTTACTTGGTCATCCACATGTGTTTTGAACCAGAAATAATCTCTGAATCGTTCACCATTCTCCCACTTATTTACATCTATGTAATTGATCCAAAAAAGAGTGGGTTGTATCCTCTTCATGTAGGCACCAACTTTACCAAGCTCAACCATATAATCAAGATATGATTCCCCTATCCTTCCAAATTCATGTCTGGACAAATGGATATGCAATGACTTCTTTTCCCAAGTATTTGACATAAATTCTAAACCAAAAGAATTCTTTCCAAACATACCACAATGAACCATAATGTCATCCAAAGGAACAAATACAAGATTACCAAATCGATTGGTGTATGCTCTACTCATGTAAGATGGAGAATCCATAGGTGCACTAAACAAACTAATTCCCATGCATGTGGATCACAAATAGTCACATTGGACAAAAGGAGATGTTTTATGCATAAATTCTTCATTCATACAAATATGATAATGAGTATGAAGGAGGAGATTAATTTTGGGAAGGTAATTTATCATCTTCAATTTACTCCTCTCGAGAGGTGTCTCTGTCCCACGTACTACTACATAATATTTCTAGCCGGAATAGTTGAGACCAAGAATGATTCCAGGGTCCCAAATCAATCTAAGAAGTGGGAAGTGTATCTTGGTCCCACCTATACATTTCCCAGTGTCAACACAAAGAGTATTTATAAGACTCCCAATCCACAACATGGAAAAATAGTGAGTACATCCATCATATGATTTCCCCTCATGGATAGTCTATTGGAATTCAAAGATAACTTGTGCTCCAGGATCTCATTATTCATGTTGCAATATTCTTAGTGTTGCAGACACCTGGAGAAACTTGTCACTCCATAGGATACTAGGATCCCATTGCTGTATTATAATTCCATCACTTCCCATCCTTTTTAAAATCTCTACCTTTATATCCAACAATGCTTGGATCTCTTCTTGTGCCAACCGAATCCTTTCTTGCTTTGATGTATACAACATTCTGTGAATACAAGAGTATGGTAGTTCCCATACTAACATATAAATGCGCACCAAATCCTTGGATGCATGTGCACTAAAATTATCCAAGGGTTGCAATACATACCATTGCTACAACTTACATGGTAAGACAATGTTAGTTAAACCAAAAAGTTCATCATAGAAGCAAAAATAACCCTTACCAATGTGAGCAAGTCTTTTACACCCTTGAGTTTCCATTGATTCTCTGTATCTATCCACCCAATCCATGGATGAATAATAAATTTGGCTTGCTGATCCATATGAAATGTAATCATACACCTCTTGTAGAGTGAATTCTTCCACCCTTAAGGGAAGATTACGATCTTTCTGCATCAAATCAAGTGATTTTCTTGCATCCTCCATGAGACTTCTTTTCTCAAACACTTGCAAATATTATTCCTTTTTATATTCAAAACTCTCATGAGGTTCCTCCATCAAATAATGAGTGTTACCAGCTGAGTGTTACCAGCCATATATGTGTGGTTTGTTGTGTTGTAATAGGAAGGATGTGATCCCTCCAACTTCATGTGTATCTTCTCTACCTCCATAGCCTTTTATTCTGCATATTTGAGCGTAAGGTCCCAATCCATGAATAGTTACAATTAAGGTGATTTCATCTCTTCCAATGATTCTTTTATGATGCACAATTAGACACTAGTGACACCTTCAACAATGTCTCTTTTCCTTTCCTACAACTAAATCCTCCACATAATATCTTCAATAAGTTTGTGTCCACAATCTAATCTAACAAACACTTGTAACATATTCTCTTCAGTGACTAAGAGTTGGCTCTCTAAGTCACACAATGGTAAATCACATGCAGATTCATGCAACTCATGTGAGCTCATATCTACTGCTTCGACCCTTTCATTGTATTCCCCTATTGGCATGGAACCATCTTTAGTCCTTACATTTCAAATATTAGAATCAAAATATTCTACCTCCACATCATTTGTATTTGAAATGGATGCTTCCTCATGGTCACACAAATGAGTATGTCTACTATACAAATAAGAAATGTTATCATACCTTTGTGATTCAACTTCATCCTATTCATGGAGTGTATTTATGAAAGCATTATCTTCCACTATGTGGTCCATAGGAGGATTCAAATCTACCACCACTGGTTCACTCTACTCCATATCCTTATGTGAGTGGGAAGAGAATGGAATTTTTGCCTCATTCTGCTCTTGGATTTCACAAGAAAACCAATTTGTATTTTTTTCTTTCTACTTCAACTAAAATGATGCATCTTGCTCCTTAGTAGTTTTAGGATCAATATCCTTGGAATCACTCCTTAAAGAAGATCCAAAAAGTTTATTCGTGATTGAAACAATGGCATCCAACGAAGCTTCACATCTAGTTCCCTTTACTTCTTCTTTTCTTGTAGTGGCAGAACAATTTCATTTGTTTCTATCGAAAGAGGTATCATCCAAATATTGGGGCCAAAATACACATTGGAATTGAAATTAACCTTTCAAGGATATGTCCTTATGAATCTATTCTCTTAAAGAGAGATAGACTTGATAATAGTGATGCCTATTTTTCACGACTATTGTCCTCCTTGACAAATCATATTTTGATCTAGACTTTAAAGGCTCATCCCATTTGTATTAATTTTAAATTTCTTCACTAAATTAACCATTCTCATATCTTGTGAATCCTCCATATATGTAGATGATTTATTCTTCCTCATATGGATCGAAATATTCATCTTCAATCACTGGAACTAGCCTCATAGCTACAAATTTAAAGAAGTGATCTGCAATATTTATTCAACTGAGATTTTATGTAGCTTGGAATTTCTTCTCATAGGTTCATAGGACCATTCTATTATACCACTATAATCTACCTTTTCGGGATCAAGGCACACTAGGCAGAAAATTCAAAATACACAGACTAGTTATCAAACTTGCTTCATACATCACAAAACGTTTCCTATTCTCCCCAAATTAGATACTAAGGTCAAATGAATCCTTATTATTATATATATCAGCCTAAATAGACTCTCAACATTGACATATGTATATTTACTAGGCTACATCACACCTGGGTCGACTCCTTTGGTAAATTCAAAGGCTTCAAGGCAATGGCCCCAGGATTTATGTGGAACCTAAAGGATTTTACTACATACTGGAAGTGGATAGCTATTATATCAACCCAAACCCACTAATAAAACACTAAATAATATATTTTATGTGCTTTTTCTGAATTTGGGAGCTAGAGAGAAAATTAGGAAATTGGGACTGCTCAACTGGTCTCGCTTCAGGAGGATCCAAATAGCATAAAATGGTAATGAATATCCAGAATAAAACTTGTAATGATATTGAATTTTAATATCTATCATAAAAAACCTTCATATCATAATTTCAAGTGGCATAAGTTAGTTAATGACTCAGAAACTAAAAACTAGTCACAATTTAAGCATCGATGAGCATAGGTAGAATCGCACAAGGGGATGTAAAATTATGAAACCTAAAAGAATGGATATTAAACTGATTACATAATATATATGGGATTACATATCAGTACCTAAATTATATAAGCCTCATCAAATGGAAATATTATTCTCAACATTCAATACAACAATAACTCATTGCATAATCATGCACAATTACATAGAAATTCGAATGACTAGAGATGCAATACTTCTTTAGGACTTCAAATGGACCTAAAAATTCAGTGGATACCTACAATAAATTTAATTTGAATGGTTGAATTCCACCCTCCTCGATCTCTAGTTGAATATTCAACTAGCACGGTGAATAGCATGGGCACGTCTCCTAGCTGGTAACAAGGGGCACATCTCCCAAGTCTTTGAAAAGATTAAGAGATTCTCAGTTTCGAATTGAAAATGATAAAAAAAATTGTGAAATGGAGTGCTCCACCTCTTTTTATAAACTTATAATTTCTCCTTCCTTCTAGACTTCTCTCATGAAAATAATAAAATAATTATTAATAATTTTTAGGAGAGAATATATTTGGTGAGTTGGATGCTTCTTTGGCAAGTCTCTCTTGCATTGGAACCACTTGCATCTATGAATTTTCCCTCACTGGATAAAATTATCTATGTTTATTTCCTAAATCCTTTTTCTTACTTTCCTATTTTTATTAATCTTTTTTTAGCCTTATCTTCCAAACTTAAGAAACTTATGTCCTCTTTGATTTTATGTTGCTTTTCCTTATTTTGGCTGCTTTCTTTCCATATTTTTTTGAGGATGAAACTCACATGATTTATACTTATCCTATGTTCCCTCTTGATCCATCTAGGGCATTGACAACGCATAAACAATGATTAGTAATATTAAAAATTGTGGCCCATCACCTTTGCATGATTCATTTAATAACATTAAGCCCTTATTAATTAATTTAATTTGTCCATTAGAAACCATGGGGAATTGAATGAATTAGTGGTTTGACCATGGTGCCACAAAAAATGAGGATATTACATAAAATTATTGCTTAGTAGCAAAGGGATATTACCATGTAGAGGGGATTTATTTTAGTGAAATATTTTATACCATTTCTAAATGAAGTTCTATTGAATTTGTTTTTTCTATTGTTACTATTTTTTGTCTTGAAGTAGAGAAGATGGATGTGAAGACACCATTCATACATGGGGATCTTGGAAAAGAAATTTACATGAAACAACTAGAAGGATTTACAGTGAAGGGAAGGAAAGAGCTAGTCTACAAGATAAAGAAGTCTCTTTGTGGTCTCAATAAATTGCTTAGGATGTGATACCAAAATTTTGAGACATACATCCTTGGACTGGTTTTTGTGAGATTCATGGCCAATCATTTTTTATATTCTAAGCATTTTGGTAACTACTTAATTAATATAGAGTTGTATGTCAATGATATCTTGTTGATCGATAACAACATGAATGTCATCAAGGAGGTGAAATTGTATCTATCCTCCAAATTTTACATGAAGGATCGCAGTGTTTTTGAATTCATTATGGGATGGAGATTAAAAGCGATCATGCAAACATGAAACTCTAATTGAACCAAAGAAAATAAGCTGAGACAATTGCAAAGATTTAATATGCAAGAATGTAAATAGGGTCCCTTTTCCTATAGGTGTAAAGTTATGTGTAAATCAATGTCCCAAGACATAGGAAGAGGAAGAAGACATGTCATGGGTTCCTTATGCTATTTTTGTTGGAAGTTTGATGTATGCAATGATATGTACTAGATTGTACATTGTCCAAGCAATGTGAGTTTTGAGAAGATATATGTCAAAACTAGGGAAGGAGCACTGGATAGGTAGAAAGAGGGTCTTCAGGTGTTTGTGTGGCACCACATATCATGCAATATTATACCAAGGAATACTTACACTAGATACAGTGATAGGTGTAGAAGTATTTGCTAATGCAAACTGGGATGGAGATCTTGATTGCATTAAATATACAAGTGGTTATGTGTTTAACCTATTTAGGGGATATATTAGTTGGATGAGAAAGAGATGGGTTGTAGTTTCACTCTCAACAATAGAATATGGGTATGTGGTAGCCACCCATACACATAAATGAGTTGTATGGTTTCAGATATTGTATTTAGGTATTGGGTTTGTATAGAACATTGTAAGGTTTGACTGTCATAGAGCAATGTTTCTTGTAAAGAACCTTTCCTATCATGTTAAAATTGAGCATATTGATGTCCACTACCACTTTGTGAGATATATTGTTGAATATAAGAAGGTGTTACTATAGAAGTTTGAAACTTTTAAGAATGTTGCAGACTCCTTAATGAAGTCTTTTAATACTGAAAATTTCTCTTGGTGTAGAGAATATATGGGAATTGTTGCCATGAACTTTTGATATTAGATCTTGGCCCGCTACTTTTCAAAGAAAAAAAAAGTGGGAGAATGTTGGTTATGATTTATATTCTTTGCATAAAGTTATTGCCAACTTATGGCGTGGGGGTTCAAGACAACACCCCCCAAAAAAGATGGTATATTTTTATAAAATGTGTACTTTAATATTGATTAAGGGATTGGGGTTATAATCTAATCCTATTTGTCAGATGATGGTTTTAGATTCTAAAGAATACCTATTTGTTGTATATTTGTTGATAACATGTTATCCTCCTTTATATTTTCTTAACTTATAAAGTTGATTTCCATAGTTTTTCACAAGGTCCTTGTAGGTCGAAAACATGTCAAAAAATTCACTCTTAATTTTTATGGAATAAACCCAAATGTGTCTAAAGAAGTTGAATCAATGAAAGATAATAAAAAAATTGAACCATATAAATAAATAGAAGGAAGTGTACCACACAAATCACCATGAACATGTTGCAAGAGGGTTTAGGTGATCCAAGAGGCACATTTGACAAAACTATCCCAAATATGTTTTTTGATATTATATCTAGAACCAAAACCATCTCTACAAGAAACAAGAGGAATTAGATTGGTCATCATATTCCGATTGCATAGTTTCTACAATGAGTGGTAGTATATGACCCAATTTCTCATGCAAAATCTCTTTTAAATAATAATTATTAGCAATAAAATTAATGAAATAAATGATGACCCAAAATTGTCAATTCTATACAACTTGGTAATTCCATCAACAATTCCAATTTATAGGACATGATAAGGATATATTAAATCCTTACAACTTGTTAAGGTGAAAATTATAATATTTTACCTTCACTTAAAAAAGTGATTTGATATACTGATAGAAGGTTGCAAGAAATATTTGAAGAAAATAATACATCACTAAAGTGATCATCATCTAGTTGAACTATTATATACCCTACAACACTAAGAAATCTATTACTGATAACAAATATTTTTATGGTCTTAAATTTAAGAATAAAAAAATATGGCTTTATCCTTATTCATATGATAATATGCTATAGGAAAAATAAGCCACTCTTTAGAATAAGTAGATGTTACATTGAAGGAAAAAACAAAATTAAAAAGTGCATGTCCTTGAGAATAAGAGATAAAAGGAGTATCATGATTGATGTTATGGTTCTTCATTATTGCATCTAAGGATTCCATTTCCTTGAAATATTTAGAATCAGAATCACCATTTCACCTACAAAATTTAGAATGTCTCTTAGTCTTCTTGCCTCTCATTTTAGTTCCTTTATCACCATTAGAAGTAGGAGATCATTCAGAGGGTTTTGGACCATTGTTTTCTTTTTTTTGCAAGGATGTCACTTCTTCAGATTCTTGGATTTATGATTCTATTTTGTTAATAAGGGTTTGTTGGATGTACCTAAAATATTGATCACTCCAAGATTCAAGAGATTATATTTCTCTATATTCAGGGAATGAAAAAAATATTTAAAAATAGGGAATTTTTAAAGTATACTCTATTACTTCTCCAATGGAGTGAAAATATATATACAAAAAATTAGGCACTACCAAGATGAGAAAAAATAACACATATAAGTTGGTAATCCTTGTTTGGTATCTTACATTCTTCAAGAAAAAAATATAAGTGGTTTAAAATTAGATAGAAAATATAAGTGGTTTAACCACACTCCCATGGGTAGTGAGAATAAATCTTACATTGAAGTTACTTTTATAACTTAAAGTCGCATGTGAAAAGAATCATAAAAAACATAACATTATGGCGGGCCTAATTTAATAAAGTAAATGTCAACCAAGTGAGTTGTTACAAAAGACACAAGAAATGTTAGAAAGGAACAAGGAGGATTCATTTACCCACTATTTTCCTAGAATTGTATGCTTACCTCCAATTCAACACAATTACATAAAAGACACAACAAAATTCCTAAAAAAAATTATATAAATTTATAAGATCAAGGGTTAGATATCCATTAGTCTATGGATAAAATGTAACATTTCTCAACATTTTTTATTTGTTGAGATCGTAGAAAGCATAGGGAAAAGAGAAAACATGGAAAAGAAAAAACTTTCCATTATGTTTGTAACTTGAGAATATCACACAAGGCATGGGAAAAGAGCATACACGGATCAATAAGTTTCAAACATAAAATAAAATATAAAAATAGAAATGAAATATTAAATTAAAATGAAAAATATTTATAAAAAAATCAAAATGAGAATTTATATCTTGGACCTAATATAAGTTGTTGTATCATGGAAAAATGGAAAAATTTTAGGTGAAACATTCCAACTAAAAACAACACTCTTGATGCATAGGAGTAGTTATCCTTGCTTAGAAATGATAAAAAACAATTGAATCCATAATTCATTTAATGCATGTAATGACATAGGTTTAAGATCTAAATCAACAATGGGAGCATATCTTCATAAGAGATTTGATACCATGTTTAATCAATAGGATATATCCACATACATCAAACAATATAAGATAACTACCCACAAACATGTATCAAAGGTCACTACATTAGTATATTATGTGGTTAAAATGATCAAAGGGAGAAATAGTCCACAACACTAACCAACATGGCCACTTGAGGCTATATATTAATGCAAAAGGAAAAAAATTTACATATGAATATCTCATAATCAATCATTAGTAAATAACCCTCCATTATCTTCAAATAGAGATCATGCACGAATTGGGTTTCAAACCATGGATTAATAGCTTTTAGTATCAAGGAGAGGATGGACAATCGAACCACTTTATGTCTAGAACGTAATCTTAACCAACATATTAGATAATTTCAAATGATCTCTAAAGAAACACAATTTAACTAAAGACACAATAATTATAGATGATCTTAACTAAGTTCTAAGTATATAAATATCCTATCACTTAGTAAATAACAAAAAATCACTTCTCTCACTTCTACATTGCAAAGCTTTCCTTCTCTCACCAGGATTGTGCACATGTGCTTCACTACCAAACATGCTAAAGTTGATTACATCTAGTTTTATATTACTCCAGGCTTCCTTGGGTGTAATATTTTTCAAATCCTTAGTGGCAGTGTGATTAACTATGTAATTTTAATAATTGATGGCTTATCCAAAAAAACAAGGATTTAGTTCCTTATAGTGGATCATATGATCATCTGTTTCCATTAAGATACACTTCATCCTATTGGAAACACAATTTTGTTGTGGTGTGTATGGAATAATATGTTACATCTAATACATAAGTAATTCAATGAGTGTTAAACTTTGTGTTGGAATATTCAGCCCCATTATCTATTCTAATTTTTTTAAGTTTATTTATAAATTGTTTTTGTACAAGGGCCTTAAAAACCAAAACATACTAGAAAAATTTCTCTTCAATTTTAAGAAGTAAACACAAGTTCATTTGGAGAAAGCATCAATGAATTTTAAGAAATAATACGACACAAAAAGTAAGTAGAAGGAAGTGGACTAGAAAATTCACTATGCACAATTTATAAGAAAGTCGAGGAGTGTTGACATGAATGTTTGTCAAAATTTTCCCAATGATTATTTTTGAGAACATAGTATGAACAAAAATTGTTCCTACAAAAAATAAGAGTAAAACCAATGACCATATTATCTTTACATAATTGTTGCATTGAATAATCGTTTAAGTAGCCAAACCACTCATATAAAAGTATACTCGTGTTTTTTATTGTTGGAGCATATTTTCCAATTAGAACTAAGTCATGCATGCATGAAAGCATGCAGCCATGCAAACATGCATGCAACATTATTGACCTACCATTGTTTAGGCCTTGTTAAGTCGAAATGCTAGTGCATAGTCTTTTCATTTTATGCCTCATTATCCAATATTCTGCACTCATCCATGATGTTATGACCTCATGCACCCTCTTCCATGATTTTATACATCCACCATTAGTTACATCAATTAACTGGAGCTACAATCAGTTAATTGGGCCACCATTCCTTGATTTCATCACTCTAGGATGATAGTGAGCTCTGATGACCATCGTTAGTCAACTAAACCTCCTAATTCACCCCTACATCATTAGTTATCATTAGTTAACTTCATAATTATCCCTTTTGGTACACCTACCATCAGTTACAGTCATTTAACTGATGTGATTAAAGAGTTAGGACTAGTTCTCAAGTCTAGTGATGGTTTCTATGCTAATTAAGCCTACACCAATGAGAGGATTCCAAATGCCTACTAATTCTCACGAATTTCTCCTTTGGAGATGTATTATAAATGTAACCTTATTGGTGAATGTTATAGAGAAAACTTCATATGGCTTGGGGTGGACCGCAACAAACAATATGACACCAGAAATCAATCCATTTCCAACATGCTAAAGATATAAACAAGACTAACACTAAGGGATGAGAATCGTACCTTATTCTAGACGTTCATAGAATATACCCATTGATTTTTTAATCACACTTGTACCTACATTCCATTCTCAACAACAACAAAATACACAAGCATGATAGATATAAAGTGTTAGAAGCTACTCTAGCATATTCAAATCCAACATATAATTAAAGCAACTACATCCATGGATACAAATATTCATAGTTACACATGTAATGGATGTGAAATGGGTATTTTTATTAATGTGAATAGAGATACAAATGACAACCTCTGTCGGCACCTCGTCGAAATCGAGAAACTGATTCCTCCACTTGGACCTTCACCACTTCAATCCTCCATATAAAGGAAATCTCAAAAAGACAAAGGCAAGCTTGGGAAGGAGCACCAATGACTGATCCAAGGAAAAAGGGATGCAGAATCAAGTATGCAAGAATGGAGTACAATTCCACTATAATTTCTTTTCTCTCACAAGTTTCTCCTCCTTCAATGCTTCCAAGTAACTCAATATATAGTCCCTCAATGAGAAGTGAAGGGTCGAATCAGAGCGTTCCCCAGTATATGGAAGGACAAGAGGTAAGTTATGCGTTACTTGATGAGGGAAAAATCCAAATATTTATTTTTTAAGCATATTTCTCGATGTACGTGGGTCATAGTGGAGCAAGTTGCATGTACACGCAGGCTATAAACTGGTGACCCGCGTATGCCCATAAACATGAATTTTAAAGGGAATTTCTGGAGCATCAAAGTAATACTTAGCAAAGGAGGTAGAAGGAGTCGGCATAGGGACAAGGATAAGCCATAAAAATATGATATATTTGGCATGGAAAACCCAGCTATAATAGATGCACCCTAATGTGTGAGGTCAAAGGGGGAACAGGATGGTTGAAATAAATTACAATAGTCCCAAGAGTGGAGTAATGAAGACTTAGGAAGGAAAAACGGCCACTCATAAGTACAATACAATGATAGATATCTGCATGTGACTACAAATATGAAGTGTAGTAGTCCCTAGATACATAATAGTACGATGGCCATGAATAGGCATAATAGACATATGTCATATGTGGGCATCACCACATACAATATACAGTGAAACAAGATCTTCATAATAGATGAAGACATTTGATGGCACATTGGAATACGGTCATGATGACTGATGTCTCATAGATACTGGCATGATCAAGGAGGTAGCATATATTAACTTCCACCAATCTCAGAGGTCTTATACACAAATCGTCACTAGTACATGTCCCATCATGTGAATAAATGTGTCGAGGTCGAACATGATGGACCATCATCTGATTACCGGTCATTGATGTATATCATTAATAGACATGAAATATCCCATCAATAATGATAATGGGAATCAAGGTACAAAGTGTAATCAAACAAGTGTGAATAGATGTGTCAAGGTCGAACACTTGATAGATTCCATCGATCAAAGGACATTGCTGTATTCCAAAATATATCGATGGCGAGAGAACCTTCCACTGATGACTATAAGTCTTAAGGCACTCAATGGACTCTAGATCCATATTCCAGAATAAATTATCTGAATCCTATGGAATGCAATTCGCTAGAGGGAGGTCATTAAGGCATCCCCCATCAACCAACACAAGGTACACAATCACGCTAGATGATTTGGAAGAACTCGGGTGAACCTGATGTGCATGAACCAGTACTGTTTCGGGAATGGTCAACATGTAAAGACAAGATAACTAAGGAATGGTCGACTTGGGCTTAAAACTTCCTTCGAACAAGAGCATAAAGAAAATGAAGATTCATAGGTACCATCGACTCAACATGGAAAGTGGGACAACTCTACGGCATAAGAAGCTTCGACAGAGGCTCCATAGGGACTAGAAGAATAACCAGTCGATGGAGAAAACTTAGAATCATGAGTACAGCTCCTAAATTCATACTAATAACCCAACCAATGTGTTATCACCCGACAATTATCCTATGGTTGTGAGTAGGAAATCACTGGGCTAACCATTTCAACCCAACCTTTAGGTTGTATTCTAGCCTATACAACCAGAGACGGCTCTCTTAGGGTCACAAGGACCATCCGTACACATATGTCTCACAACAAGCATTCATAAGGCTAGATTTCTAATGAGAATAGATTGTTTGTATTTCAAAGAGTGTAAGACATACAAACAGAAAACACCATTTGGCAATGGATTCGAATCCAGAAACATTCAAGGGGCCTACAGTAATAATGATAGGTGATTATCCTTCGCAATATGAGGAAACATGAGCACTAAAATTCAGTCAAATAAATTTAAGAAATGGCAGGGGAAAATGAGAAGAAGACCAATGAAATAAGAGGCACCTATCTGTGGATGAATCTCCTAAAGCACCTTTAGCAGAAGCAACAATAAAGGTTGATAACTAAAATGGAACACCTAGCAGAGGATGAATTCCATGAAATTCATCATAAATAGATAACAAATACAACTTTTTGATGAAAGGAGTGCTTAACAATGAACAAATTCCTTGCATACAACTAGAAACGTATTAGCAAAACTTCACACATACATGGGAATGGAGCATACAGGAAAACACATATTGAACATTGAACACTGTGATGAATCTCAGACACTCGAAACATGCTTCTGCATTTTAATTACTTCCAAGAAAAGTTTAGGGATACAAAACCAAGCACAGAGGCTTCCAAAATGAATCATTGAACCCTCCCTCTCCTCTATAGAGGTTATATTTACAGTTCAACTCGCTCCCGAGATGATTCTCTAAACAGAGCACCAAAACTAGCTACATCATGGGAATCAAACCCGAACATTCTAAGTCCTAACAAAATTTGAGGTGGCAGATTCCCCATGATCGCAAAACAAATAGGGAAAGCATGTTTTGATGTGCGTGACAGGTCAAAATAGAAAATCCTGACATCTGGGGTCTCAGACTGGCTTGATGAAAATGATTGTTCAGAGCATCTTCGAATGGCCTTCTATTGACTCAGCAAGAGTGAAACTTCCAGAAATTTGTAGACACATGTCACGGACAAGCAAACTACAACTGATCAACACTGCTGATGATAATCCTGAGTTGTCTGTTGGGATCGACTATAACTATGCAACTTGATAGGGTTCCGCAGGATTCTTTCCACAAAATTCACTCCGCAAGCCCTTTTCACAATTTTGTGGATTGTAAATTGTGGGTTTTCCAACTTTCACCTTCAAACCTCCGCAATTCCACTTTCACCTTTTTCCTTCTACACTTTTTGTGGATCTGGGTTTTCCAATTCTCACATCCAGACTTTTGCAAGTTTGTTTCTGTCATTTCCCTCCTGCAAGCTCCCTTCTGCAATTCTATGGACCGTTGATTTCTTTGTGGGTTCATCCCTAGCCGTCGATCTGAGATCAAGTGCCGATTTCATCTTATCTTGGTGGATCTGTTACCTTCCTTACACCTTTCTCTTGCGGGATTCTTCAATAGTGTCTGATATTTTGTGGCTCAGATCTCCACCATTGAAAACTGCTAGCTCGACCCAACTTCACCGATTTCCAAATCTTATTTCCTCGTGCATGCTTACCCTTGCATACTATTCTATGGTCGTCAATATCCTCCATGAAAGATCTGCTCCATCTATTCTCGTCGATACTTACCACTTACATTTACTCTTATCTGACCCCCTTTCCAACCATTTATCCCAGACATGGTGCTAACAGTTGGCTCCAATTGGGGATGATATCCTCCCTACGAGGTAGCAAAGAATAGTAGACCAAGTGCTTGATCCATTGGGCCCTGCTGTGCTTGAAAAAACCCAATTGACTACACACTTTTTCTTTATCCCAAAGGCCCATTTCCTCAAAATTTATTCCAATTCCTTCAAATCCAAGCTCAAAAAGAAAAGAAAACCAAATGATAGCTCTTACTGGAGACCTTATTACCTTCACCTCAAGCTTTAAGTCTTCCAGAGATCTATAAAAAACGGTATACACAATGACATGGAAGACTGAACTTACTTCGAAGAAAGTATTTGCTTGAGGAGCCTCCCATTTACAAGAGCTCCTGACACAAAATGACCCTCCATTTCCTTTAGTATGTAGGCATTCTTCCTTATCAAAGCTGCAATTTTGTAAGGGCCCTTCCTCAGATGATCAAATTTTCCATTCTTTCCCTTTTCTTCATGGGGTACATCCCACTGCAAAACTATATCCCCCATTTGGAAATTCTCAGGATTTGTCCTCTTGTCAAATATGTCTTTCATTTTATCCCGAAACTTCTGAGTTCTGTCAAAAAGATGCTCTCTTTGTTGTTGCATTTCAACCAACTGATACATCCTTCTTGGATTTGGTTTGGTTTCAGCATCTTCCTCCTGTAACAACCTCATCAATGTAAAACTCAGAGAACTAGGAAAAATTACCTCATAACCATAAACTAGCTGGAATGGTGAGGTGCCAATGGAGTTATTTACACTAATTATGTCAGCCCACAAAGCATGAGTCAATTTTTTGTTCCAAGCCTTCTTGTTGTCTTGCAGCAGCTTTTTTATTATCCTCATCATAATCTTATTTGAAGATTCTGCCAACCCATTTCCCTGTGGGTAATAGGCGATGGAATTCCCCAAATGTATGTGATGTTTGAAACAAAACTCAACCATCTTCTTTGATTTGAATGCAGCAGTATTGTCAATGATAAAATTCCTAGGAACTCCAAACCTCGACAAGATGTTCTCCTCCAAAAATTGAATAATTACTGTCTCAGTGGCCTGCCTAGTTGGGATGGCTTCAACCCATTTGGTGAAATAATCAGTGGTCGTGAGAATCCACTTGTGCTTTCTTGAGGAACATGGGTTTATTTCTCTAATGAAATCCAATCCTAATTGTTGGAAATGGGCCTCGTCATGTATTGGCTTCAGAGGCAATGGAAAAAGCTTCATCCTCCCTTCAAAGATCTAACACTTACGACATGCCACAATCTCCTTGTGGGTGTCAAAAAAGATGGTGGGCCAATAAAATCCTGCTCTCATAATTTTATTCACAGTGGTATTCTAGTAATGATGACCTCCACATTATCCTAAATGAAACTCCTCAGTGAGCTTCTTTTCCTCATGTTCATTTACACAGTTCAACAGAACCCCTCCTGGTTCTTTCCATTATAGTTTCCCATTTAAGATGCAAAACTTTGTTTCTTTCTTCTTGGGGAATCTGGACCTTGTTCTATCCATATCATGTGGATCTTGCATATGCTGCAACATGAAGAACATGTCAGTGTTCCATGGGAATGACAGGAAATATTCAGCCACTTGTAGCTCTGGTCGTTCCTCGTGGTTTTGACCTTCTGTTGATAAATCATCAACCATGTGCAGGATGAACAAATCATAGTTTGAATGTGCCATGAGTTTGCTTAGTCCTTAGCCTTTAATCGTCTTTATGGGATTAATATCAAAGTCATATTTAAGTATGATTGTTATCCATATTCCCCTTCTGCCCTCAGGATATGTTTGGGTTAGAATATCCTTCACTGCACTGGTGGGAACATGAGAAATGATGTGCGAATGCAATATGTAAACCCAGAACTCCTTCAAGGCCTGTACCAAAGCATAATATTGGTTTTCCATAATATTGTATTTTAGTGGGGCATCTCTCAATGTTTGTTGTAGAAATAAATGGGTTGTTCATTCCCCTCATGATTCTTTTGTAGTAATACCCCTGCCACTATGTGCCCTGAAGAAAATGAGAATATGAGGAAATCTTTGGAGAAATTGGGGCTTACCAATACAGGTGCTTCTAAAATAGCTTTCATTGTGTCCTCAAAATAATGCTTTGCTTCAGGTGTCCACTTGATCTCATTATCCTTCCTCGACATACTAGTTATCCACCTCACAATTTCAGCAAAAGCAATAATAAACCTTCTCTGGAAACCCATCTTTCCCAGAAAATATTGAACCTCAACCCTGTTCGGAGGAAGCTCAATTTTTTGTATGGATTCAACTCTTTTTGGGCTTATTTTGATGCCTTCCTAGGAGATTATGTGCCCGAGCAGCTTCCCCTCCTTCATACCGAAATGGAACTTCTTTGGATTCAAAGAGATGTTGAACTTTCTGCATTTTCTGAACACTCTGAGCAGGTGTGCGATGTGTTCCTCATCAAAATTTGAAAAAATACTGATGTCATCTAGATAGATAACCAAAATTGTGTCCTTCTCATTAGTAAATGCTATGTCGATGGCCTACTGGAAGGTTTCCCATGCATTCATGAGTCTGAATGGAATTTTTGCATACCTAAAGGTAACCCAAGGTGTGTTGAAAGTAGTCCTCTCCTGGTCTTCTGGGTGCACCATGATCTGGTTGTAGCCTGAGAAGCCATCCAAGGTGGAGATCCTTTGAGAGCCCACTACCCCCTGTAGAATGTGGTCCATCCTAGGAAGAGGATAATCATCCTTTAAAGAGACTCTGTTTTGATTTTTGAAGTCGATACACAGCCTTATTTCTCCATTTTTCTTCCTCACGGGAACTAAGTTGGCCACCCACCTTGAGAATCTAAGAGCCATAATGATTTTTGCCTCGAACAGCTTCTTTATTTCTTTTTCAATCAGGGGTAGCAGTTTGGGGTTAATTCTCCTTACCTTTTTCTTGAAAGGAATCTCATCCTTTTTTATTGGTATAGTGTGTTGAATTATACTTGTATCATAAGCCTTAAGATCACTATAGCTCCAAGCAAAGACATCTGTCTATTCCTCCATCAGTGAGATGTATTTCTGTTCAGCCTCCGATGAGAGTGTCCTTGAGAGCTTAATGATTTTATGATGAGGTTTTGTTCCAATATTCACATCTTCCACATCCTCGCATCTTGGGACAAGCTGAGGCTCCTTAGAAATATCATTTGGGTCAAAGAGATTTTCTAAAGGAACTAAACCCATGGGGATAGAGTTACCTTTAAGTTGCGGGATTTCTTTTCCACATAGATTGTTTAAATATTCATGTTGTCCATGAACCCCCTACAATTTTGTCCCAACGGCTTCCTTAGTTTCATTACCAACAACACCCTCAGCAAGGGAAGCAATATCATCACGTGGCATTTCTTTGGGAATGTCATTCTGACTTTGCAGACACTCTTGGGTGAGAGTAGACCCTTCCAAGAGAATGTTATCTTCATCAATGATCAAGCCATCAAACTCCTCAGTAAGATTAAGTAAACTATGGATTTGTTTATCATCCTCAAAGACCTGCCAATTACTAACATTATCTGGGACAGAGGGTCTGTGCATAACTTCAATCTCATATTTACTATTGGGGTACATGGGAATTTTGAAAACATCAGCAGAAGTGGCCAAAGAATCAGTTATACCATTCTGCAATATGGGAATCATATTAAACTTCCATTCTTCAAAACATCCTATCAAATCTAGGGCAACATTTATGTAGCTTCTCATCCTGGGATGTTTGGCCTGATACTCGCCTTGCATTTTCTTAATCACCAGCCCAGAGTCCCCATTGATCACCACCCTCTTGACTTGGAAATATTTCAAGATCCGAATTGCTAACATCATAACCTCATATTCTACCTCATTATTTGTGCAATCGAAGGCAAATTTATAAGAATAATTTAAAGCACTTCCTCCTGGCGGTTTGACCCAAACTCCAGCTCCTGCCCCTTCTTTGCATGTTGCCCCATCAAAGTTCACACTCCATAATCCTTCCAGTTATTCCTGAGTGGGTACAAAAGAAGTGTTATGTGAACTAAAAAAATTTGTGCCTCCCTCTGTAAAGAAAATAGATGATCCTATCTCAGCGTCCAATGAATAGATGGGGTGGTTATTTTTCCTTTCATCACTACTCACCATGTATGTCAACTTTTTCTCTCTATAAAGCCTCCTCCGTATACCAAAAACAGGGATGGTGGCATATGACATATCCATTTGAAGTGCACCTTTGAGTTTGGCCACCTAGGATATTGATAACAACATTCCAAACTTTGGAGGAATTTCAGCCACCACTACATCCATGACAAGGCTTTTGGTAGGGATCTGAGCCAACGAGATGACCAAATATTTGATCAATCCCAGGAACTTAACTTTACTGGAATCAAACGAGAAAAGGTATTTATAAGGCATGGTCACCTCTAGTCCCAATTTATCCATGATATGCCTGGGCATAAGATTATGCGAAGCTCTTGAATCAAGCATGGCGTTGTGTAGGATGGCATCACGCATGTGCAGACTAGCGTAGAAGGGAGGGACATCTTCGTCGATGGACTAATCTACATGGGGTCCAAATAGGATGGTGGGACTATCATCTTGAATATTTAGGGAATCTGATATTGCAGAGATTTCTCGTGGAGGCTTCAACATAGTCATGATATGGGACTTATATTCATAATTTTTTAACAATTCAGTTAGAGGGACAGAGATTTTGATGTTTTCAATTTCGGCCTCTAAACTGAAAGAGGTTTGTCCTTGATCTGGGTTCCTTGGATTATCTTATTTCTTTTCTTTCCCTTTGGGCTATGTTACATTCTTGGAGGTATCCTTATGGGGTGGATATTTCTTCGGCTTGCTTGTATAGGATTTATTTGTTGCCTCTTTATTCCTCATAACGAGAACATCTTTGTTCCTCATACCAATCTACCTCTGCATATCCATGACAGCAAGTTGATACCCCTTCTTAAACTCCTATTTTTGCTCAGCAGTCATCTCCTTTGTTTCATGATAGGAATTATTGTGCTCTTCTTTGGTTAAAAAGAAAAAGGATGATTCAGTGTCCATCTAGTGAATTTCATCCTCAACTTGATTGCCATAATCTTGCTCCACATAATTCTCCTGAAATGGGGGTCTAAGAGGTTGATCGGGAGGGTTTATTTTCTCTCTCTATATGTTTTGGAGGACTTGGGGCCTTCTAACATTCTCGTTTGTATTCTGTTGCTCTTAATTTTCCCTGGGAGGTGGTATATTTTCCACAATGAGTATCTACATCAACCTTTCCATGGATTTCATCATCATGTCCATCCTAGACTCTTATGAGTTAGAGGAAGAAGGTTGTTCGGGCTCTTTAGCCTTCCTTATATCTCCCTCTTCTCTCCTCCATTATCCCTAATCCCTCTTCTTTTTTCTAGCAGTATTCAGGTTTACCTCTATCTCTATGGTATCTTTCATCGTATCGGTTAGGGAAGTTGATCTTCTTTGACTCAGCAATGAGGTAAATTCACTATCAAAGGCTTCAGCATATTGGAGTTGGGAAGAACCAGGGGGAGGTTTGAACTGAGCAGGGATGGAATTATATATCTTCATAAATCTATCAGAAAAATCTTGAATAGATCCACTTTCCCTCCTCCTCATGGAATGATATTGGGACAAATACTGCTTAGGGTTTTTCTTGTCTACCCATCTATCCTTAAAAGAATCTTCAAAAGCTTGATAGTTCAGAATGGAGTTGTCCAAAATATTTTTTAACCATTTCTTGCTTCTCCAGCAAGACTTTTGGAAAACAGTCTGACTTTAACATCATCATGGTCTACTTCCTCCAAATCTATCCAGTCTGAAAACCATCCCAAGTGTTCCTCAGCTAAATACCCCCTTGTAGCCAAGGAAAAACCCTAGGTACATGCAGAAGCACCTCCCTTCTGTCTAGAGGACGAAAGGGTAGATTCAATGGAGAAAAGACAAGCTGCATCAAACTATTAGAAAATAAAACAAATACGAAGTATCTACAGTCTACAAACTAAATAAACAAACATGAAACAATATACCTTCCTATCTGGTTTGAAAGAGGGGCACCATGCCCAAACTCAGAAGATGCCTCTCCACAAGCTAGGATTGGGTGGAGTTTTGACTCTACACACCAAGGGAATAAGAAAATGGAGGAAATGGAGTTGTGGGGGGTGAATAGATTGAGAGTGAAATGCCTCTCAAGGTACTCACGCAGGCATTATAATGACAGGGAGGAGGAATCATGTTTGATAGTGACCCCCACACCTCTATTTATAGTTTTTTTCTCCCATTTAGGGCTTTTAGCCCCTAGTTAGGGTTTTGTGCCCTGCCTAGGGTTTTAAGCCCTCTTTCCTTATTTCGTAGCTCCTTTTGGGGGATTTAAGCCCTTTTATGGTTTTTAGCCCCTTTTTGGTCCTTTCAGCCCCTTTGTGAGCCTTTTGTCTCCTTTGTGAGCTATTTTGGCTCTTTTGGGGTTTTTTAAGCCCTTTTTTAATTATTTTTGAGCCTTTGGGAGAAAACCATAGGCTAAACATGGGTGTGGGAGTCAAATGGGTTAGGAGATGGATATCTGCAAATGGTGTAGGCTATGTTGAGCAAATTTTTGCGTTAACAGATTTCCCCCTGATGTGTGAGGGAAGGATCTCGTCGTATGGCCGACAGAGATCATTGGATCCTTATGATAATGGAGAGACCTGTGAAGAAGTAGTGCTTCCTCGTTTGGGACATGGTGGATTTTGCTTTTTGCATTAATGTTGGATCCCATCAATGAGTGAGATAAAAATAATGTGTCACATGCATATGGACGAGGCAGGAATACCCATGCTCATAACAATGTCAAAAGAATAGTGTGATCAAGGCTCCCAAACACAAGAGCCGATCATTTTGTTGTTACATAATGGTGGCCTCAGAGAGAGGCTCAATACAATATTGATCTGAAGAACTGATGCATCGAACCCATCGCTTTCGCGTGGAATGCAATATCTTCACAATTGATGACCTACTGGATCTAGAATTTTGGCATCACTGTAAGGACTTACTAATGGAGAGTCAGAGTGTATGTGGTACAATATGCCGCATCAATCATGAATCTATACAGAAGCACTGCTCTGGGGATTTTGAACACTATCTCCAATGCAACCCAGAAATCACAAGGGACATGAACTTGTTTGGGTCCCTTAATAGACTCACCACTGTGCTAGAGTCAAGTGACAACTGGGGTCTTCGACCAAATAATGCACAGACCAATACCCTATATGAATCTCAACCGTGCGATGATGTAGCTGAAGTAGAGCACGTGAGACACAACCATCCCGAGAGGTACTAAGGACTCCTCTCAAGTGGTCCAAGGAACTCATCAATGAGGTTAATGAAACCAGGATACAGGTACCTCTGGGTCTATCCTCTAGAATATATGTGTCGTCATTGACAGATGGAGATCTACAACTGACCAAGGAAATGGTGTTTCCTTTACCAGAAGCGCGAGGGAGATAACCAAAGATGTGAGACAATATGAGGACTGACACACTGATTGGGGGAAACAAGGGAAAGAGGAGCATGGGGGACTCAAACTTCCTTTGTTCAGAGTACGACGACAGGGCTGACCTGGCAGCAAATGAAACTGACTCAAAAGAAGGGGATCATAGTTGTTATAATGGGAGTGTAACTGCAGATGGAAAATACTTGGGGTGGGGTAGATAATATGTTTGATATCCATTGGATCCAAGTAAGATGCATCTCAGAATACTCTGAACAAAGTCGACCCAAAAAGGGGGAATGCTACCAAACTGTAACACATGGGGTGGCGCCAAAAGACACCGTTATGGTATGATCTCATGGATTTTGAGCGAACTCGAGAAAGTAAATGCTTGATGGTGCTTTCAATTTTAGAGAGTCTGAATGCATGAAGAAGACTCTAATGGGGTATCTTTCTCATTGATAGTCTCTTATGCCCAAAAAATGATAAAAGTGTACATAGGAGATCTCGCCCATACTTTAGGGGATGGGAGACTTCTTTACCATTGGTAGTATAATCAAGCTGGAAAAGGTTAAACCTATACTGACTGGACAGTCATTCAGATACTTTTACAAGCATGAATGAAACCAAGTTTGCTCGGTGATCTTTTCTTGATGAGAAGGCTGGAAAACAGCTTAAAGACAACCCATGGTGAGCTTTTTCATAAAGTTTGGTCCCAATGCCTGAGAAAGCATAAAAGGATGCAGAGGGAAACGTTCTTGGCTTGAATGTGCCAAGGTGGTCCTTTTCATGTGGTATCCTATACAGTACACAAAAGGAGATAAACAAGATTTTGTAGACGCCCTTTCCTATACTTTAACAAGCGGGAAAGGAAGCAAGGGCGCTCGACAATCTTTTCATTCTTTTAGGAGTTAGAAAAGAGCTTAACAAAAACTCCACTATGGTCAACAAATCCGAGGGCACTAGTGGTGCCCCATGACAGGACAGTGACAGGTGGTCAAAGGTAACCAACCATGTAGCATGGATGGAGCATGTAGCTCTTGAACATACCAATACATGCACAGGATGGTTGGTGACAGAGGCATGCAAATTGATGCAGCAGAGGCACGTTGATCGATGCGGTAGAGGAACACAATTTGATGTGGCAGAGGCACACAAATCAAGGTGACCTCCAGGAAAAGTTTCGGAGAATCATGTGTAAACATCCCGTACTAACTTAGGGTGGATGGATTAGACTACATACTTAGTACTCACACAAGAGTGTGATGAGCACAAGTTCGAAGATAGTTATGTGCCAAATGCATACAAACTGAAGTGACTTTCGAGAAACGGTCCAAAAAATCAAGTATTTAAAAATGAGACAATGGTCTCATTAAAAGAGAGAGCACGGGAAACTGAAACCAATGTTTAAAATGGCATCACAAATGGACTATGGATGGCGCTACAATGCTTAGAAAAAAAATAGACCTAATGAGGCCTATGGGTACGGAGCTAGCTCAGCGTACAATGTGTGATTCACGTGGTGGTACACAACTCGACGTGACTCTAGGAAATGGAGCTGAGAATCAGTAGGGAGGGAGGCAGTATAGAAGGTCGTTTTCGACCTAGGATCTTTTCACACAATGGTGGCAGCTTCCTATTCTGGTAGAGGATGATCCATACGTGAGCATGGAAAACCGGGGAG
The DNA here is from genome assembly GCA_001517045.1 of Pseudotsuga menziesii. Lineage (NCBI taxonomy): Eukaryota > Viridiplantae > Streptophyta > Pinopsida > Pinales > Pinaceae > Pseudotsuga > Pseudotsuga menziesii. The sequence continues at coordinate 327,799 of LPNX010635367.1, forward strand.
ATACGGAGAGGCCTCGACCTCCATTACAAGTCCAGGGACCTGATGGTATGCTAGCATGGTGATAGCTATATCACATGTGCGACATACTATGTGCATGTGCAGATGTGGGACCGCACCCTCCAGTGGGCTACCAGCAGCATAGGGGAAGTGATCATATCAACTTGCTCACATGTAAACAATGCAACGGAGTTCTACAATGGACTCTCTGCGACTAGACGCAGAACTACTACTAGAAGGGGTCACCAACTCATGGAAAAAATGATGCAAAACAAAAGAAAAAACTACGCTATAAGGGACTCATAGTGGTTATATCATGCATAGACTCTCTTGAGGTGGATCCTATTGTGCAGCTTCTTCAAGAATTGACCGTTTGAGTCAGCGAAGAGTTATGCCCCCTTACCGAGACGAAGGTCGTTGGAAAGGCGGGGTGACAGAATATCATCTTTTATGGGAAGAACCAATTCCACACTATGGTTTAAAGGGAATGGGGTAAAACCGGAGGCGGTTTTACAGATCTCTCCGTCATCGCGTAAGTGGTCTCGGGATATATCAAGTGGATCTTCCACGGCCAATGAGACGGAAGGGAAACTAGTGCTAGAGATCATGTAAATGGTATTGGTTGTGGTTTTGGTGGCCTTGCCCCCAGTCTCTGTTGGAGGAAGAGGGCCAGGCCTAGAGATGGGAGTAGTCTTTGATGGACCAGGAGGTAGGTGCGACATCATCTCAAATGGCTGGACAGGAGTCAACACATCCTGGGGCCTCAGAGGTAGGGTAGGTGGTTCAAGGTACCACATAGGAACTCCTAGTGTGAAATGTTGTAAATTGTGGGTTGCCAAGACAGGCTTACTCATGATCCCGGATGGTAGGAAAAGGAAAAGGATCGTGTTGATTGGGAATGAACCCCAATAGTTCCTTAGTGACTGACATTGAGGTTGCGACTGAGGTTGCGATATGGTCAGAATGGTACTAGATGTGATAGTACACAAATCTGTTATTTCTGTCGACATAGATGGAGGTGGGAAGGCCGGGAAGGTGGCCGTCATAGGGGTGTAGGTGAATACCCCCGAGCCAATAGCAGATAAGGAAGGTATTGACATGTTTCCGATGGCAATATCAATGGTAGTAACAATATGTTCCGGTGTGGCTGACCCTTGCAGATCNTAACCCCGAGCCAATAGCAGATAAGGAAGGTATTGACATGTTTCCGATGGCAATATCAATGGTAGTAACAATATGTTCCGGTGTGGCTGACCCTTGCAGATCGTAGTACGTCAATTGGTCGACAGTCACGATCTTTCCATCGTGAGGAAACATCAGGAGTCGAAAGATGATGGAGGCCATAGATTTCATGGTGTGCATGTAACTACGCCCCAGGAGGAGGTTGTAATCAAGTTGTGCGTTGATAACCTCGATGTCAATCAAAACCATTTTACCAGCTAATGATACTGGGACATTCGGAAGATTGCCCTGGGGTTTTGTGGGGCCACCATCATAGGCGCGAAGGGTAGTAGTGGAGGGTTAGAGGGTGGGGGACCTGATTTTCTGCCAGACATTGGTTGGCATGACACAGGTAGAAGCCCCTTCATCAACTATGCAGCGGTGCATGACCAAATTCCGAATTGAGACCAAAATCTGGAAGGCCATAGTAGACAACATTCTGGGTTCATCATGATCCAAATCAAACGTGATCAATCTAGAGTCAGAGGGATCCATGGCACCAAGGGTAGATAACAACGCTTTTCGTTGTGACGAGCAGGTCTTGAGCACTACTAGAGCAGACATGGGACCCAATTTTCTGTGAGACATTGGTTGACATGACATAGGTAGAAGCCCCTTCATCAACTACGCAGCATTGCATGACCAAATTCCAAATTGAGACCAGAATCTAGAAGGCCATAGTAGACGACATTCTAGGTTCGTCATGATCCAAATTGAACATGATAAATCTAGAGTCGGAGGGATCCATGGAACGAAGGGAAGATAACAATGCTTTTTACTGTGATGGGCATGTCTTGAGCACTACTAGAGTGGATATGGTAGTGGGTGACTGAGACAAGTCATCAACAATGTTGTAGTTTGAAGCAGCTCATGCAGTTGCTTTTTTGGCGATACATCGTAGTGGAAACCGTGGACCTTTGGTTGCCCCGTCAATGGGGGGTGTATGTAAGTGGAGGGGCATGTTGGTAATGTTGGAGGTTGATGCCCTGATGGGTCAGTAGTTTCTGTGGTGGATCCATACTAATTGTGGCTAGTCTGGAGGTCGACTTCTTTAGTTGTCATTGCCAAAAGCTTTGTTTTGGAGAATCTGATTGATGTGGTCCATATGCAAACATTCATGAGTATAGTGACTGTAAATGTTGCACAATTTACATGAATGGTTAGTCTGTAACTGAGCAGTTCGTCCCGGTCGATTAGGTTGTTGGGAGTTTTGGGTTGATGGGTTAGCACCATTGTTGTTAGGAGGGTTAGGTTATTTCCCACCTCCTTGTGGTTGGTATTTACCCCGGTTCCTTCTGTGGTTTCTATTACATTTCTATTGTTGGTTATTGGGGGCGGGTTGGTTGGGAAGAGTTTGCAGTGCAAAAAAATTTCCTACGAATCTTAGCGAAGATGGGGTAGGGGCTAGAACGGCTTGCATGGGTGGCACATAGTAGGCCAAAGGAGTAGGAGCAGCTACGAATCTGGTCATTAGTCCCGAATACAGTTGTGCCAGCCAAGGTTGTGCGTGGGCATACTGAGTTGGCGCGGGCTGGGCATAGGAGGTTGTGGCTCCGGACTGGTCCATCATCCTTGAGTAATCGGGGACTCAGTTTGATTGCGCAAAACTAGGTGTATCGCTTGGGTGTAGTGGCATCATAGGAAGTGCCACATAGTACTATGGGTTTTGGGAAATAGAACCTATGATGCCATCCACAGCATGGGATGCCCCCAATGCATCATGATGAGAGGTGTCGCATGGTAGTGTAGTGGTAATGGGTCCACTAGCTGGGATATTGGTAATTATGGGGAGCGGGGACATGGGTCCTTCGCAAACTATCCCTCTTTGGAAGGGATTGGGATGAATGCTAGCCATGGGGCTAGATGGGGCAATAAACAGATTGGGCTCAGACTGGTAGGAATCCGAGTCAAAAATCAGAGGCAGTGTGGCCTTCTGAAGGTGAGGATGGTGTCGAGGGGGTCCTCGACGATGATGGTCTAAAGACCCAAACTGAGGGAGATGCCCCCTCAGTCGTGAGGAAGAATGTGGTGGATCAACAGTGGCTTATGGCAGTAACCGGTAATGAGTTTTGGACCTCGGTTTAAATGGTTTCCTATTGATTCACAAGTGGTCACTCGGCTACCAAGACTACCAGAAGACAACGCTTGGCTTTTTCCTCACACAGGTATCTCTAGTCAATCAGAAGGGTTTGTTGCCCGTTTCACTTGGCAATTCCTCTCGTTGGCCAGCTCCTTTGGGGTTCCTATAGTACTCCTCATAGTGAGTTTTAGGGCATATCCCAAGTACTTCCCATAGTTATGGAAATTAGGGACTTATGTGCTCAAACTGCAAAATTTTGATTTAAAGTAAATTGGTTACTTTTAAAGGTTCGCTTGGGGTCATGAACCGAGTTTGGTTGAATTATATGGTGTGGTTGTGTGTGTACTTTGTGTATGAGTTTTGTTTATTTTATTATTTGTTAATCATGTGATAAGAAAATAGTACTAGAAATTCTGCATAATTTAGGCAATGGGAAACACAACCTGTAACATATGAACCAATAAAAATGAACAAAACCAAAGTACACTATAAAACTGCAAAATGATAATCTACAGTGTGACTTCCCTGTTTTGTATCCCTTTTAGGCCAAGAAGGAGTGTTGGGCTCTCATCAAAGTGCGAACAATCCCACTTGTAGATCCATAGGTCACTCCTCAAATGCAAGGTCGCTCAATAAGGAGGACGCAAACGCCGTGAAACCCCCAACTGTTTCCACCCCCTCTAGATTCCAAGACACTTGTTTTTAATGGATTAGAGCAATATCAATTACAAGTGCCTATTACTACACTTTCTCAACCCTCTGTCTTATGTCAGAATAGCCCGAAGAGAGATGACTAAGTAGAGGAGGAACGGTTGGGTAAGGAGGTTAGTTTCCACTAAGTTTTAAGACTGAAATAATGAATGAACTTGCAAAAATTTAACTGAATAATAATAAACAAATTTCCATTTATAAACAGTTAACCATACAAGCAACCAAATGTAAAAATAATTTGAAAAAGAGACAGGTCACTGAAAAAGGCCAAAAACAAGCAATTGGGTCGCTAAAAAAGTAGAAACAGGAGCGACTAGCTTGTGGGAGGAAAAGTTGCACTTTTAGGGGATGAATGAGTGACTGGTTTACACCTTTAGGTCCTGAATCAGCAACTGCGTTGAAAAAAAAAAATCATGCCCTGAGAACTAGGTCGGCCCTGAGAAGTAGGTCGTTCCTTTCGGGGCCGAATAGGCAACTGGGTCACTCCTTTCAGGGCTAAATAGGCGACTGGGTCGTTCCTTTCAACCCGAAATAGGTGACTTGTCCTGGAAATAAGAAAATTTTAAAAATTGAGTCAGGTACGACTGACAGTAACTGGTACTGGGGCCAAACGGACTCGGATCGGCCCTTTGAGGGCTCGATCAGGTACAGAAATGAAAGAAAACTTGAAAGAAATGACTAGTCAACTATTCAAAAACTTGCAAAAAACTATTAAACCCTAGGGATCCTGTGTGATCGACCCAGCGTAGTCGCCAAACTATAGCCAAGGAAAAACCCTAACTACATGCAGAAGCACCTCCCTTTTGTCTAGAGGACGAAAGGGTAGAGTTAATGGAGAAAAGACAATCTGCAGCAAATTGTTACAAAATAAAACAAATACGAAGCATCTAGAGTCAACAAACTAAATAAACAAACATGAAAAAGTATACCTTCCTGTATGGTTTGAAAGAGGCCCACCATGCCAAAACTCAGAAGATGCCCCTCCATAGGCTAGGATTGGGTGGCGTTTTGACTCTACACACCAAGGGAATGAGCAAATGGAGGAAATGGAGTTGTTGGGGGTGAATAGCTTGAGAGTGAAAGGTCTGTCAAGGAACTCACATGGGCATTATAATGATAGGGAGGAGGAATCATGTTTGACAGTGCCCCCACCCCATTATTTATAGCTTTTTTCTCCCATTTAGGGATTTTAGCCCCTGGTCAGGGTTTTGGGCCCTACCTAGGTTTTTAATCCCTTTTTCCTTATTTCATAGCTCCTTTTAGGGGATTTAAGCCCTTTTAGGGTTTTTAGCCCCTTTTTGGGCCTTTTAGCCCCTTTGTGAGCCTTTTGGCTCCTTTGTGAGCTATTTTGGCTCTTTTGGGGTTTTTTAAGCCCATTTTTAATTTTTTTTATCCTTTGGGAGAAAAACATAGGCTAAACATGGGTGTGGGGGTCAAATGGGTTAGGATATGGATGTCTACAAATGGTGTAGGCTATGTTGAGCAAATTTTTGGGTTAAAACCCCTCTCCTCATTAAATTATTTGAGTCTTTGGGAGTATCCCTAGGGAAGGGCATGAAGAGAAACATGGAGAAGTATAGTAGAAAACCTATTAGCCATTACTGGGGTTATAGCAAGGCTTCCTAGAGGAATTGAATCTAGTGTGACAAATGAAATAACTATGTTGTGAGGGATTGCAGAGCTGTGAGGCGATGTGAAACTAGATTATGAAGACTTCTTAATATTTGAAGTGGTGGGAGATAAGGATATGGTAGTAGACTACTCTGTGGTAGTGGAGTTTAATGAGGCTAATTTAGAGGAAAATGGGGGGTACTCTTAGTTAGACAAGGGTCGAATATCCCTACCTAGAGACTCTAAGATCTCATGTGACCAAGAAGTATAGGAGAAATCGAATGCAGAGGGGTCTAAAACTACTTCAGAGAGGCTAGACTCAGACTTAGTCCTAGGGAAAACTAGCTCAAATTCTTCATCACAATGTTCAGATATATCATTAATAGAAACAACACCTTCAGTCGGTAAAGAAAGAGTTTTGTCTAACTAAGGTATAACTGACCTTTGCAGCTTATTGGCCTTCCAAATCAGGCTCTCTAGCTCAAAATTTTCTTGAAAAGGTTCAGCATCACGATTGCTCCTCGTATTGGTCCTTCTGGCCTCCAGTATTCCCAGTGGAGTCACCTTCCAAAATCTTTGAGTGGATTCGTCGGAGCATATACAACCAACATGTGTCAATGACCGACTTCTCAACTAGGTTATAGAACTAGGACAATGTTGTTCCTCTGAGGAGATAATAGCAATTAGTCCTCGAAAACGGTGCCAAGATGTTATCAGCCGGTAATTTTCATATGGTTGTGAGTAGAAAATTACTGGGGTAACCATTTCAAACTAACCTTTAGGCTATATTCTAGCCTATACAGCCAAAGAGGGCTCTCTCAGGGTCACAAGGACCATTTACATAGACATATGTCTCACAGCAAGCATTCAAAAGGCTAGATTTCTGATGAGAACATATTGTTTATATTTCAAAGAGTGTAAGACAAACAAATAGAAAACACCATTGGGAAATGGATTCGAAGCCTAAAACATTCAAGGGACTTACAACAATAATGATAGGTGATTATCCATCGCAAACTAAGGAAACATAAGCATTAACATTCATTCAAATAACTTTAAGAAATGGTAGGAGGGAACGAGAAGAAGCCCAGTGAAAAAAGAGGCACCTATTTGTGGATGAATATCCTGAAACACCTTTAGTAGAAGCAACAATAAAGGCTGATAACTGAAAAGGAGCACCTAGCATAGGATGAATTCCTTGCATTCATCATAAACACATAACAAATATGATTTCTGATGAAAGGAGTTATTAATAGAGAACGAATTCCTTGCATACAACTAGAAACGTATTAGAAAAACTTCACACATACATGGAAATGGAGCATACGGGAAAAAACAGACTAAACATTGAACACTATGATGAATCTCAGACACTCAGAACATACTTCTGCATTAATTACTTCCAAGAAAATTTTAGGGCTACAAAACCAAGCACAGAGGCTTCGAAAATGAATGTTGAACCCTCCCTCTCCTCTATAGAGGTTATATTTATAGTTCAACTCACTCCTAAGTAGAGTCTCGAAATAGAGCACCAAAATTAGCTACATCATGGGAATCAAACTTGAACATTCTAAATCCTAACAAAATTTGAGGTGGCAGATTCGCCATGATCGCAAAACAAATAGGTAAAGCATGTTGTGATGCGCGTGACGGGTCAAAATAGAAAATCCTGACATCTAGGGTCTCAGGATGGATTGATGAAAACGACTCTTCAGAGCATCTTCAAACAACCTTCTACTGACACAGCAAGAGTGAAACTTCCAGAAATTTGTAGGCACGTGTCATGGACAAGAAAACTGGTAAGTGATCAACGATGTTCATGATAATCCTGAGTTGTTTGTTGGGATCAACTATAACTGTGCAACTGGATAGGGTTCCACAAGATTCTTTCCACAATATTCGCTCTCTAATCCCTTTCCGCAATTTTGTGGATTGCAGATTGCGGGTTTTCCAAATTTCACCTTCAAACCTCCGCAATTCCACTTCCACCTTTTTCCTTCCGCAATTTTTGCAAATTGCGGGTTTTCCAACTTTCACCTTCAAATCTCTGCAATTCAACTTCCACCTTTTTGCTCCCACAAATTGTTGCAGATTGCGGGTTTTCCAACTTTCACTTCAAACCTTTGCAATTCAACTTTTGCCTTTTTCCTTCTGTAATTTTTCTTCCACCATTTTCCTCTTGCGAGCTCCTTTCCGCAATTCTGTGTATTTACGGTTGCAGGTTTTCCAATTCTCACATCCAAACTTCTGCAAGTTTGCTTATGTTGTTTCTTTCCTACAAGCTCCTTTCCGCAATTCTATAGAGCATTGATTTCTTTGTGGGTTCACCCCTAGCGGTCGATCTGAGATCAAGCGTTGATTTCATCTTATCGTGGAGGATCCGTTATCTTCCTTACACATTTCTCTTGTGAGATTCTTCTATAGTGTTTGATATTTTGCGGCTCATATCTCCACCGTTGAAAACTGCTAGCTCGACCCAACTTCGTCGATTTCCAAATCGTATTTCCTTGTGCATGCTTACCCTTGTGGACTAGTCTATGGATGTCAATCTCCTACATGGCAGATCTGCTCCATCTATTCTCGTCGAGACTTACCACTTACATTTACTCTAGTTTAACCCCCTTTTTGACCATTTATCCCAGACATAGTGCTAACACAATGGATGGAATATACATTGCTATGTTCGAAGGTAACACGACATAATATATTCCAAATATAAAGTAATATCATTTCCCATCCGACTTTTTATGTTTATTTATTTTTTGGTCTTTTTCATATTGGAAACTTTGAAAAGGAATAAAATTGCTTATACTACAAAATAAGGAGGAAACGAATGTCGTGGGAAAGAAAAATAGTTCCAAGCAATGGAATATGCGTATCCTCAATGTAAGGAATCATATGCAGGAGAAGGATACTCAGGGGATGTCTCCTTTAGGTATGGGATAATCAAGCTGCAAAATATATATGGAAAGCTCTGCTTGGCTAGGATTGAGACAAGCTCATGCTAGATGGCTTATAAAATGGAGGTAGGGATCAGGCGTAAAGCTCAATATGACAAGCATATGCATGAAATGCAATTACAACATGATATAAATGGGAGTCCCTATGGGAGATGGCTAGGATAAAGTTCAAAGAAATATTTAGAGGTTCTTTCTCCAGGACATGGTGAAACTACAAGAGAATCCCATACCTAATGGAGGACACTCATCATGTGTACTGAATGGAAAAGCGAGATCTATCTAGGCCACCCATGAGTAGGTAAGATCTACCACTTACGTAATTCCACTTCTAGTAGCAGTGGGAAGGTTCTATAACATCATGAAGTGTGTTTGTACCTATGGTGAAGGTGACATAGTCATAGGATAATGCATGATGCATGCAGAAAAGTAATCCTATCATATATGTCAGTTTGATGTTATACATGTCACAGGCACGAATGGGTCAAAGACTCGACGAAAGTGCACCCAAAACAGGTCCCTACACAACAATATTAGGCAAAATAGCTGAATAAGTGTTAATAAAATTCCAAACTATAGGCCAAGTGGGTAAAACTTTAAAAAGAATTTTGATAAATAGTAAAACATAACATTTTCACCATACTATTTTGTTTTTTACCCAAACTAGTGCATTTGGAGTCATTTCGACTTCGAATTTCAAATGTCAATTTCGGGAGATACAGGCCACAAAATCCAGAGCCGTGACCAGCTAGTTCCTAATCTCATTCCTCATCTATTCCATGCTTTTATTTTCAGTTTTCATGGTTTATTTTTAAGCTTAGAGAAACCACAAATGGGTACCCATCCCACGCGGGTCAGAGACTATCGGGTCATGTATAGGGCCTGATGTATGCGGGAAAAGAAAAGCCTTGTTGCGTACATATGCTACTCTCACTAAGAAAATTCATGTATAAGGTCAGGTATACCCAATTTAATGGAAAACTCTCACAAAAAAATGATTATTCTTGGTAGGATGGTTTTGGAATGGAGAGAGCGTGAGCATGAGGATGTTGATAGGGAATTCCATTGATATATAAATGCTCAACAAGCCTTAAAAATATGTGGATTGTACAAGTTTTGGAAGCTTGGGGGTTTGAGGGACCAACCAAGACTTCTTCATATGTTTGTGGATTACTGGGACCCAGACACAGAGGCCTTTCAACTAGATGGTATGCCATTGAGACTAGAAGTAGAGGACATCTATTTCATCACAAGACTATCTCACTAAGGCGAGGTAGTAAACTTATGAGCTCATGGAGTGTCTAAAGGACTCACTATTGAGGAGTATATAGTCGTGTATTACTTCTACGCATAGAGAAGATAGAAAGTCAAGTTCCGGTGAATCCCATCCAGAGCCTTAGTATCAAGGTGATAGTTCTGGTATTATCCAAGATAGTAGGTTTGGAATCACTGCATCAGGCTCACAAACCTCTTATTTTCTACTTGATAGAGTGTATGAGATCTACAGTGTATGAATGGAGCACATCATTGTTGATCACTATGAAAAAAAAACTAACGGGTTGCAAGCTGGGAAAGATAAATAACTTTGGGTTTTACAGCATACTGAGCACTTCCTTCTTCGAGAGGGTAATGAGCCTCGACCCTAGAGTTTAGGTCCCTCCTCGAATTCTACGAGATCCATCCCAAACCCATTGGGTAGAGGTGATGCAGCGATTAGAGGGAGGTTGGACACCCAGTCCTTTCCCACTAGACTTCTACCACTGGTGGCGGTGACAGATCATTGTTGTGGATGACTATCCCTATGAAGCGATCAACTTCTGCGGAGACCCGGACATGCCACTACCATTGAGGGCCTCATATGGTGATATAGGTAAAATCCCAAATATGTTTTAAATTATTTGATTTTTTAAATTTTTTATATCTAAGGAAATCAAAAACATGTTTTTAGTGGTATCACGTATTGACATTGATTGTGTGTGTGCATATGTGGGTCCGCGATGACCAGATCGATTCCCCCAACATCATCAAAGGGGACGAGGGGATGATATGATCGATGCATATATGGAGCAGAGGCTCCAAAACACAGATGGAAACTTCTCCAGGATGACACAGAGGATACCCATGGTGCAAGTCGAGGACTTTCCCGAGGCTATGCAGAGAAATGTAGTAGGGGTACCCCGTCTGTGGGTTAAACTATTCTGGCAGTTGGCCAATGCAGTTGTTTATTATCATGATCAACACCCAGGACCATAGGCATATATACCTATATAGAAATTTTGTATCGATTGTATATGTTTTGGTGGCTTGAAGCCCCATTTTTGTATAATCACATTTTGTACTGTGACACCATTTTAAACCACATTCGAAAATAAAAAGCTTATAGCGATCGGTTTGATGTATTGACATGTGTGTTTAAATGTGAATGGAATGTGTGTGTTTCATTATTAATGTGACAAATTCCAATCTAAAATTTAATTTTCATATGAATCGACAACATGATTGTAAAGCCTAGGTATATGAATGTATGTAATGTAGTCAAATTGTTGTTTTAACAATCTTACCCGTAAGAACCTTCGTAATAATGTAGGATCCCTAATATGGTACAAGTTGTTTAACTATGACACAACTAGCTGTGAGTCAAGGAGGCCTTCAAGAGATCGAATACCATTGGAAATCGAATCTCGTAGTAGTTCAATCATGGCACTATACTCAGCAATATTGTTTGATGATGGTCAGAGACACACACCTCCTGAAGACACCACATGACCCTCTAGTGCATCGATGACCCAAGCAGTGGAAGATAAGTTCTGGGTGTGGTGGCTAGAACCATCAGTGAATCCTAAGTATATCAAATACTCTATCAACATCTGGCACAAAAAGAGGAATCATGTCAACAAATTCATAACACTACAAGGGGTCCAAAAAGTAAACTATGCAAACTGTCCAATAATATTATACAAGATATCAGCCTCAGCGAAAGGTTAGGCATAGTATTTTTTGAGATAGAGCCCATTTCTAGGCTCTACCAAGGCAATCCCTTCATAATCTTCCAGCTCATAGGCACCTTTCTCTAAGACACATTTCACCACGTAAGGCCCATGCCACATGGGGTTAAACTTACCCTCCCCTAATGATTCTCCATCTTCTTCATACAAGAAGACCAAATCATCCTCATTAAATATATGGGGATGGACAGACTTATCATACTAAGCCTTAACACAATGCTTATTAATTTCTAGAGCCAATCTGGCATCCTAATGCTACTCATCAAGGTGCTCTAAATGGACAAAACGCTCTACCAATTCAAAAGTTTCTGGTAAAATATCTATGGCTAGTTTCAACGAGGGAATTCCACATTCAACCAGTAAAATCAACTCCAGCCCATGTACTAGTTTATATGGAGAAAACCTAGTGGAATCCTTGGCCACGGTTCGGTAAGCCCAAAGCAGGGTAAAGCATAATGTGCCAGTTGGTTTTGCTTTGTGTGATGGTTCTTTGCATAATGGCCTTAATGGATTTATTAATAGCTTCCACCTGGACATTCACTTGAGGGTAATAAGAAGAAGAGTACTCTTTTTTATACCCCAATTTTGAAGCTAACTCGTCCATCATCTTATTTTGAAAGTGTCTGCCATGGTCAGTGACAAGCTCTTTCGAGATCCTAAACAGAGTGATAATCTGATTGAATACAAAATGAGCGTTCGTCTCACCATTGGATTTAATTGTAGGCATAGCCTCTTCCCATTTCATGAAATAGTCCACAACCACTATAATATGATGATGCCCCCAGCCGAAGATGGGTTTCAATCCATAAATTCCACCCCCCACTTGGTGAAGGGACCGACGATGATAATAGGATGTAATGGGGCGGGATGCGAGCGCACATTTCTTGCAAACACCTGGAAAGGGTGGAATTTCTTGACTGCATTAATGCAATCCTTGAAGATCGATGACCAATAATAACCCTCTCTAAGGATTTCCAAGGATTTTTTGGGTTGTAGAAAGCCCAGATAAATGGCCACCACATGCCCCACCGTGGCAATCATTCAACACAATCTCAGCCTCAACATGGGTCAAACACCGCTAGAAAATTGAACCCACCCCCCAGAGATACAAGGTGACATTGATAATAAGGTAATTCTTAGCATTATGTCATAAGTGTCAATGTTCATCTCGTGAGAGGTGAGGAGGAACCCTCAAAGTCTGAAGATAGACGACGATGTCACCACACCAAGGGTTTGTGGTCGAAATGAGGAAGATATGCTCATCCATAAGTGAATCCTCATAGATCTCATCCTCATCTAGACTAGGGAGATCTAACATGAGCTCACCAAAAACTAATGACTTCTACAACTTTTCTGAAATGGACTCGAGGTCGAATTCTTGCAAAATAACAATCCATTTATTGTATTTCCCCCTATCATTCGCCTATTCAAGACAAACTGAAATGGATTGATATGAGCTATGATGGTAGTATGGAGAAGTTATATATACATTCTCAACTACAGTACTACATGAACAGTCGTTAAGGCCAACTTCTCAATGTGACTATATTGAAGTTTTGCATCAATGAGATTCCTGATAAGATAATAGATAGCGTGCTCCTGGAGCCCATCATCCTCTTGAACCAGAACCATCCTAATCGTCTCTTGAGATGCAACCACGTATAATAGAAAACAAAAACTATATTCAAGTGGGCTAAGCACGGGTATCGATGCTAATTATTTATTACGTGCATCGAAGGACTTCTGGGCTCGCTCATTCCATGTGAACAAAGTATCCTTCTTCAACAGGCTCATGAAACCCTTGGTTAAACTGGTGAAATTCATGACAAATCTCCGTAAGAAATTAGCCATCCCTTGGATACTTTGAATATGTCTAATCGTGCATGAAGGAGAAAATCATAGTATTTCCTCAACCTTTAAAGGGTCAAACATAATCCCCTCCTTGGATACGATAAACCCTAATAACTGACCCACTTTCACACAAAAGATGCACTTTTGATGGTTTAACCGGATTTGATAACGACGGCATATTTCAAAAAGCAAGCGCAAATGATCTGGCTGATCCACTCTCAAACAAGAGTGAGCAGCTAAATCATCCAAATAAACTTTGATAATGTGCTTAAGGTCATGGAAAGCAAAGGCCATGGCTTGCTAAAATATAGCTTCGATGTTTTTAAGGCTAAAAGGCATCTTTCGGTATGCAAACGCACCCCAAGGACAAATGAAAGTAGTCTTCTGTTGGGTCCTCGGGTTTAATTTGGATTTGATTATACCCTGAGAAAACGTCCATAAACGAGAATACTTCACTCCCAGCACACTCACCCAAAATCCAGCCTATGAATGGTGTGGGTAAATTATCTTTCAGGCGAGCCTTATTCAGGTCTCTGAACTCTGTGCACACACGGATGGTTCCCTGATTCTTATCAACCAAAGCATGATTGGATACACATTCAGTTAAGGGATTTGGATATATAAATTCAACTTTGAGTAACTTTTCTATCTTAACCTTAATTGCAGATGCCTTACGAGGGTTCATCGAGCGTAAATGTTTTTGAACAGGTTTAGCATTAGGATACGTTTTAATCTCATGTTCAACAATACAAGGGTCTATTCCTGGAATCTCGTCAAATGACCAAACAAACACATCACAAATTATTTAAAAATCTCAATGTATATCTTAATTTCATAAAGAGAATAATCTGGAACAATGTAAACATTTTCGATTTTTTCAGGGATCCAAAAAATGTTGATAGGAATCGTAGGTGATATATTCGCCATGTTCCCTTTGAAATATATACCATGAGTACCTATTGGGACCACATGATAACCAACATTCTTGCTAAGGGTTGTCCTAAAGTCATCATGCTCAATCTGTTCAATCTCTGGGAGGAAGTAAGAGTGATGGTGCAACTTTTCCCAAGGTTGTTCAGGACCATTCATGACCTCGAGAATTGATTCATCTGAATGAAAAAAAATGTCAAGGAAATCTTGTGAGTGTGATGACGTAACCTCCCAAGCAGGCAGTGCAAATAGATCCTCATATTCCATCCATGAAGAGAAAGGACCAAGGTCTAGAGTGGAATCAAGAAGAGCTTGATAAGAAACCTCCGCTACAAACAACAACATCTCCATCTTTGTAGGTCTAGAGTCTTCATCCGAAGTGCTCGGAGAAGGGAGAGTCTAAGTGTCATCCAAATACATAGTGCAAAATGGGACTGGACTCAATGATGACAAATCACTACCAAGAGTGTAACCAATAGCTAGGATTGGTGCTGAAATATTGAAAGATCCCATCAACGATGGATACATTCCAACTCCAACATTCTCAGTTGCCAGCTAAGAATTATGAATAGTTGGGATTGTGGATCCTAATGATGCAGTTGAACTGGAAATATCAAATGACATTTGTTCAATCGTGAAAATATGGTCCTCAAAAGGGAAGAAACTAACACGAAAAATGGAAGAGATGACCTCATTCATAGTGTAAATCCAATTTCGTCCCAGTAAAATATTGTAGTCAAGGGGCACCTCAACCTTGATTGACACGATCTTCCCTCCAAGCTGGACTTGAAGAGAGGGAAGGATACCATGCGGTCGAAATGAATGTCCATCAAACGTGGTAAACATGGTCATAGATTTTGACAACATGGGTGATCCTAGTCCTTTCCAACAAGCCATAGACATCATAGAGGTCACAATGCCTTCATCAACAATTGTGTGTTTGGCTGTGTAATTCAGACACTCCACATGGTAAGGTAAGCAAGGCTGGACCTCATGAGTTTCAAATCTAACTACCATGGAAGGGTTAGGATCAATCACCCCAAGAGAAGTCAACATTGTTCTCCTCTGCGAAGGAAACTTTTGAATAAATTCTAGAGCTAACATCGCACAGGGAGTCTTACCCATGTCCTTGACAATGGAATAATGTTGTGCGACTCTAGCATTAGGATTGTGACCTAACTACTTTAGGACTTCATTAGGTATACGAGGTATATATTTAGGATTATTAATATGCAAAGGACTCTTAGGAGGTGCAGGATTTTTACCCATGTTGGGTTGTGACGGACCATAATATTTCGAGCGAGTCACAACTTTAGCAGCTGACATCATGTTGATACAACCATCTCTTGAGATGCGACCACATATAATAGGAAACAAAAACTATATTCAGGTGGGCTAAGCATGGGTATCGATGCTAAGTATTTATTACATGCATCGAAGGACTTCTGGGCTCGCTCATTCCATATGAACAGAGTATCCTTCTTCAACAGGCGCATGAAACCCTTGGTCAAACTGGTGAAATTCATGACAAATCTCCATAAGAAATTAGCCATCCCTTGGACACTTTGAAT
This sequence comes from Pseudotsuga menziesii, assembly GCA_001517045.1. Classification (NCBI taxonomy): domain Eukaryota; kingdom Viridiplantae; phylum Streptophyta; class Pinopsida; order Pinales; family Pinaceae; genus Pseudotsuga; species Pseudotsuga menziesii. Next base: position 343,733 of record LPNX010635367.1, read on the forward strand.
ATGTCTAATTGTGCATGAGGGAGACAATCATAGTATTTCCTCAACCTTAAAAGGGTCAAAAATAATCCCCTCATTGGATATGATAAACCCTAATAATTGACCCACTTTCACACAAAAGATGCACTTTTGAGGGTTTAACCAGATTTGATAACGACGACATCTTTCAAAAACCAAGCGCAAATGATCTCGGTGATCCACTCTCAAACAAGAGTGAGTAGCTAAATCATCCAAATAAACTTTGATAATGTGCTTAAGGTCATGGAAAGCAAAGGCCATGGCTTACTAAAATATAGCTTTGATGTTTTTAAGGCTGAAAGGCATCTTTCGGTATGCAAACGCACCCTAAGGACAAATGAAAGTAGTCTTCTGTTGGGTCCTTAGGTTAAATTTGGATTTGATTATACCTTGAGAAAACGTCCATAAATGAGAATACTTCGCTCCCAGTACACTCACCCAAAATCCATCCTATGAATGGTGTGGGTAAATTATCTTTCAGGTGAGCCTTATTCAGGTCTCTGAAGTCTGTGCACACACGGATGGTTCCCTGATTCTTATCAACCAAAACAGGATTGGATACACATTTAGTTAAGGGATCCGGATATATAAATTCAAATTTGAGTAACTTTTCTATCTCAACCTTAATTGCAGATGCCTTACGAGGGTTCATGGAGCGTAAATGTTTTCGAACAGGTTTAGCATTAGGATACGTTTTAATCTCATGTTCAACAATACAAGGTTTTATTCTAGGAATCTTGTCAAATGACCAAGCAAACACATCACAAATTATTTAAAAATCTCGATGTATATCTTAATTTCATCAAGAGAACAATTTGGAACAATGTAAACATTTTCGATTTTTCCATGGATCCAAAAAATGTTGATAGGAATCGTAGGTGATATATTTGCCATGTTCCCTTTGAAATATATACCATGAGTACCTATTGGGACCACATGATAACCAACATTCTTACTAAGGGTTGTCCTAAATTCATCATGCTCAATCTGTTCAATCTCTGGGAGGAAGTAAGAGTGATGGTGCAACTTTTCCCAAGGTTGTTCAGGACCATTCATGGCCTCGAGAATTGATTCATCTGAATGAAAAAAAATGTCAAGGAAATCTTGTGAGTGTGATGACGTAACCTCCCAAGCAGGTAGTGCAAATAGATCCTCATATTCCGTCCATGAAGAGAAAGGACCAAGGTCTAGAGTGGAATCAAGAAGAGCTCGATAAGAAACCTCCGCTACAAACAACAACATCTCCATCTTTGTAGGTCTAGAGTCTTCATCCGAAGTGCTCGAAGAAGGGAGAGTCTAAGTGTCATCCAAATACATAGTGCAAAATGGGACTGGACTCAACGACGACAAATCACTACCAAGAGTGTAACCAATAGCTAGGATTGGTGCTGAAATATTGAAAGATCCCATCAACGATAGATACATTCCAACTCCAACATTCTCAGTTGCCAGCTAAGAATTATGAATAGCTGGGATTGTGGATCCTAACGATGCAGTTGAACTAGAAATATCAAATGACATGTGTTCGATCGTGAAAATATGGTCCTCAAAAGGGAAGAAACTAACACAAAAAATGGAAGAGATGACCTCCTTCATAGTGTAAATCCAGTTTCGGCCCAGTAAAATATTGTAGTCAAGGGGCACCTCAACCTTGATTGACACAGTCTTCCCTCCAAGCTGGAATTGAAGAGAGGGAAGGATACCATGCGGCCGAAATGAACATCCATCAAACGCGGTAAACATGGTCATAGATTTTGACAACATGGGTGATCCTAGTCCTTTCCAACAAGCCATAGACATCATAGAGGTCGCAATGCCTTCAACAACAATTATGTGTTTGGCTGTGTAATTCAAACACTCCACATGGTAAGGTAAGCGAGGCTGGACCTCATGAGTTTCAAATCTAACTACCATGGAAGGGTTAGGATCAACCACCCCAAGAGAAGCAACATTGTTCTCCTCTACGAAGGAAAATTTTGAATAAATTATAGAGCTGACATCGCACAGGGATTCTTACCCAAGTCCTTGACAATGGAATAATGTTGTGCAGCTCTAGCGTTAGGATTGTGACCCGAGTGCTTTAGGACTCCATTAGGTATACGAGGTATATCTTTAGGATTATTAATATGCAAAGGACTCTCAGGAGGTGCAGGATTTTTACCCATGTTGGGTTGTGACAGACCATAATATTTCGAGCGAGTCACAACATTAGCAGTTGACATCATGTTGATACAACCATGGACACCTTCTGCATTCGGTGAGTTTTTATTCCCACCAAAATTACTTCTAGTGTATGTGTTCCTCCAAGCCATATTTTGATTATGAGGTAAAGGGTTAGTCAACACAATTGGGCTCTATGTGATGAACTTCGAGGCATCTTCAATACAAGGGCACAAGTATGTGAGATGGTATCCAACGCAAATCTTGCAAGGGAATTTAACCTTCCGCTTAGGTTTCTTGTTCCCCCCAGCATATCTCCTTTCTTGTCATCATTCTAGTTTTCCTTCTTATTCTAACCCCTTTTATTATTTCTTCCCTTCCTTCTATTCCTTCTAGGTTATTGGTTACCCTTCTGGTTCGACAAATGTATCGAGAGCACATCTACCAACTAGGTGTGATTGGATGAAGCAGTAGTTTGTCTGGAAGTATATTGATTAACAGACCATCTTCATATTTGATTCATAACATGGTCTACGACTTTGGTACTTGTGGAGCCAACAACACCATCAGCATGTGGCCCAGGTTTGAAATTAGGTTCAAATTTTCATCATGGTGCGTTAGGGATAATCTCATAAAGGATCCTGGATTGAGCATAAATCAAGTCCAATCATTGATCTCTAAAGATAGCCTGCTCCTCATTCATTACTCCGGATGTCGAAACATCCTTCGCAATATAAGGAAACAAGGATTTGAGGAACCATTACAACTAAAACTTGAGTGGAATGTTGGCCTTAATCAACCTCTTTTGTCTGTCCCACTCTTGAATATGATCACAAATGTGCATGGCTTTATCTTGCTGAAATGTTGACAAGAGATCTGTGTCGACATCATAATGTATCAGTAGTTGAAAGTGGTCAAGAAAGGTCATGGCTAAGTTGTTAAATGTTTGATATGTGCCCCATGCAACTCTATATACCATTTCATGGAAGTACCTGTGAGGGTGCGTTGACACAGTCATAAATGAACAAATTCATGGTTCACTGAGTTTGTAGAGCACCAAAGGTGGAAAGTAGTCACATGCTCTCCAGGGTCCTCACCACTCTTACCTTTAAACTTTGGGATGTCTGAAGAAAGCTTGGTGGGAACAACCAGCCACATCAAATCATGAGATACCGGATCATTGGTCAACTTCAAAATGTTTGGAAAATTCAAAGTAGACAAGAAAGGGAGCCTAGGTGGTGCCATCTAGTTCCATGCTCCCTTAAAGGGTTGATTCATATAAGGATTATTGTGGTAAAGGTCATGGAATTTTCCATTATGATAATAACCACCTCCTGTATGACCCATAAAGGATACACGGGAATGTGATAGTTTGGTACACCATGAGGATGAGGCCCCATATAACCATAGTTATAGGATTGATAGAAAGGTTGACCCCTGGACACATAAGGAGGTATCTAACCTCCCGATGCAACTACACTGGATGACGAGGGAACAACATGGCTAACTGGAGCACCACTTCCCGAAAGACCTTACAGGATATAAGGAGGGTATAACATAAGAAAGGAATTTTAAGGAATAGGTGTTGTGGGCGATGTGACATATGATGGAATGTAAGTTGTGGCCCCAATTTTCACACGTCTATGGTCACCTCTGTAAGAGTGAACACCTGTGTTAAGATCGGATGAAGGGAACAAAAATCCTCCCACAAATGGAGAAGTAGGCGCAATATAACCACTCCCAAATATATCAGTGAGGAAAGGGGTTGTACTGCCCCAAAGCTCAACACCAAGTTCCATACTAGGATTGACGGTAGACGACTGGATAGTAGTAGTAAGGCATGACATGCCAAAAGCAAAAGGACCCATGCTAGAGGGAACATAATGAGTCCCACTACTCGACCTTCCCGAGGGAAACCTACGATGGATAATTGTAAAGTTTGACAACTAGGGTCATGTATTATAGGAAGTACCAGCCCCACGAGGGTCGTTGTCAACAGAAGTCCTCGGTATTTAGACGGTAGAATTTCCCATTATAGAGGATGGAGAAGGAGGGAACTCTGGGTTCTCAGATGTGGTACTCATATTGAGAACAATGTGTTAATCATAGTTTGTAAAAGTTTTCCTAGAATGCCTAGTCCTTTTGGGAGGAGGAGGAGAATGGTCGTAAGGAGAAAGTCCTGCGAGATGTTGAGATCGGTGAAGCGCTGGAAATCGATCCACGATGACTCCACAAAAATAAAAAGACTCAACAAACTATGATCCCTATAACCAACTAGAGCACAAAGAGCAAACCCGTAAGTAAAATTAAGTCATATGAAACAAGCAAAGAGGGAGTATAAGTGAGCTCTCAAATGCACCAGGTATGTCTCGCCTAGGAGATGCCTGAGACTCCCATACACTACAAGAGGAGGTATGTAACCAATTATAGTGGCCCTTATCTTCAACGCATATAATGACTCTGTTGTCCGACCCCTACCTGGCCAGGACACTCACATAACAACTTCTACAAGTACCCCCTACGATACCTAGGTAAGGAAACTAAGGTCACCTCAATATAACTTATTCTTAGGAGGAAGTTCACAGGTGGGATATACCGTATGGGAAGGCTAATGAAGCCCGAAGCTCCAAAGCACCAAAGGTACCTCAAAATCCTCCATATGCGAATAAGATCCTGAAAATATCTCTGGTGCTCAATAGAAAGTGGCAAGGGGCTATCCCCACCACTAACGTGTACGATGCCTCGTGCTTAACTCCTGTGTAAGAGTAGCCTCCTGAGAACACCAATTATACCAAGGATCACACTTATAACCTGGACATACACCTAATTTTTTTGTTTAATAGTTTTGGAAATATTTACTCACGACACCCTATTCCAAGACTCTACAACCTAAGCTTGTTGGTGCACCTCTATCAAATAAAAATTGTAATCAATTTTAAGTTAAGCATTAATTTTAATGGTTGTGATTACTCAAGGGTAATGGACGCACAATTAGTGATATTATGACTCACTAGTGAAATAAATATGCACACCTAAAAAACAATGCCAAGTGCGACTTGTTTTTAAACATGAAAAAGGGGGTATGCCACTACATGAAATGCACAAATTTCTTCTTCAAATTCCAATGCAATCAATCCTATATGAAATCCTGAACACTATCTCACCCAAGCACACCTAATGCAAGTACCATTACAATGCAAAACATGCCAAAAAATAAAAATATTTTTGTATTTTTATTATAAACGTCATGAAAATGCAATAAATAAACTCTATAAACTCTCAAATTGTGCAACACGTACCAGACACGAGCCAAGCAAGACACTGAAACCCATAGGTCTAATGCATTAATAATAAAACCAAAAGGAGATAAATAACAAGAACAACTCTTAAAGAAAACAAAGAAAAAAGTGGTTTCTGGTCAGTACAAAAGCAGTAAACAAGGAACGAAGGCACCCAAGAAGACTCAACAACACTCACAACCCACCCAGAATCCCTCCAACATCAAGATCTCAATCAAAAATAGAGGTGTATGTGACTATTCACAGAAAACCTGCGTACATACACGACTGTATATACTACTGCTCGCATGTATACGCAACCGCTACCTCTCTGACCCACGTATACAAAGATATGGGTGGTAAAAAGGTAGGGTAAGACCCAGATTACTTCAAAGGACTTCCAATGGGTTAACACATTCTTGAACATGACACAGAAACATAGAGAAGTAAAGAAAAAATAAAGTAAGTTATGCACCCAAACCCCAACAAAAAGGAAAGTCGCTAGCCGAGTCACCAATTATGTTACAGAGAAAACTTAACATGGCTTGGAGTGGACCACAACAGACGATACGACACCATAAATAAATCCATGTCCAACATGCTAAATATATCAACACGACCAACACTAAGGGATGAGAAGTGTACCTTATTTCAGACGTCCATAGAAGATCCCCGTTGAGTTCTTAATCACACTTGTACCTACATTCCATTCTCGACAACAACAAACTACACAAGCATGATAGATATAAAGTGTTAGAATCTACCCTAGCATATTCAAATCCAACATATAATCGAAGAAACTACATCCATGGATACAAATATTCGTAGTTACACATGTAATGGACAAGAAATGGATATTTCTATTAATGTAAACATCGATACAAATGACAACCTCTATTAGCACCTTGTCGAAAACGAGAAACTGAGTCCTTCACCTGGGCCTCCACCACTTTGATCCTCCATATAAAGAAATCTCACAAAGACAAAGGAAATCTTGGGAAGGAGCCCTAATGACTGCTCCAAGGGCAAAGGGATGCAAACTCAAGTATGCAAAAATGGGGCACAATTCCACTATAATTTATTTCTTCTCACAAGTTCCTCCTCCTTCAATGATTCCAAGTAGCTCAATATATAGCCCCTCAATGAGAAGTGAAGGGTCGAATCAAAGCATTCCCTAGTATATGGAAGGCCAAGAGTCAATTTATTTGTTACTTGATGAGGGAAAACTCCAAATATTTATTTTTTGAGCATATTTCCCAATGTACATGGGTCATAGTGGAGCAAGTTGCATGTACACGCGGGTTGTAAACTGGTGACCCATGTATACCCATAAACATGAATTTTAAAGGGATTTTTTGGAGAATAAAATTAATATTGAGAAAGGGGGTAGAAGGAGTCTGCATATGGACAGGGATAGGCAATGAAAACATGATATATTTGTTGTGGAAAATCCAGCTATAATAGTGAATAATAATCATATGGATTTTATACCAATTGATTTTTCTCTCCTATGATTATGCTTCATTATTTCTCTCCATTAGTATGCTTATATACGATGCAATTCTTTTGAGGTTACATTAGATTCTTAGATCCACTGTGCAGAATCTAATAATTATGCGCCAAATTTCCCAAAGAGCATAATAATAGAAATAAAGAGTAACCCAACACCTTAAGAATGAAATAAAGAGATGAATAAGAGGCATCTTTGAAGGGAAAACATATTTATAAAAAGTATCAAATGCACAACACAAAATGAGATGATCCTAAAACTAAGTATATATATATAGGGAAAAGGGTACAATTACAATTCTAGTCGACCATAATTTATAATTAAGTTCCTAGATAACCAATAAATACAATACTAATATAATAATAGAAATGTAATGTCACAATATATAGGGATTAACATGCCCATCCCCTTAAAACAAGTGTTTCCCTAAATATATGATTAACTCATGATGTTTTTGCATGAAGAACTCATCTTCCAATGGTTCTTCTTCTATTAGGAAGTTCTTCCATTTGATGAGGTGATCAATAATTGTTTGATTTTATAGTTGTGTGATCCTTGTGTCAAGAATTGTTTCAGGTTCTAGTATCATTTTCCTTTTTTCATTAATATCTTGTAAAATAGTATGGAATAGGATCTTGTCACCACTTACCTTTTTAAGGAAAGAAACATGGAAGACTGGATGTATAGTTGAAGATGGAGGAAAATTTGATTTATAATCCCTACAACACCCTATATGGACCATAGTACTATGGTTCTAATTTATTCTCATTTTATTTCTTCTTGAGGTACTTATGTTTGTATGGTTGTAGCCTTAAAAATACCTAGTTCCCCACTTAAAATTTCGTTTCACTATGATGTTGATATGTTTGTTTCTTTATCCTATTTTGTGCTATAACCAACTTATATTTTAATTGTTGGAGAGCCTCTTATTGGTTCTCTATATGATCCTCCACTCCTTGAACCTTAGATTACTATTTCAAGGATGATGTCATAGGAGGATGATATCTAAAAAGTTACATAAATGGTAACATTTTTTATGAAGTATGGAAAGATGTGTCATGCAACCGTTATACTAAGAGAAACCACTTGAGCCATTGTATTTGTTTATCATATGCAAAGCAATGAAGATACCTTCTAGGAATTTAATGAAAATTATTATTTTTCCAATTAGATTGAGCACGGTAGGAGGAGTTGTGAGCCAATTGAGTTCCCAAACAAGAAAACATTTCCTTTCAAAAATTACCAGTGAAAATTGGATCTACATCACTTGCAATAATATTGGGAATTTTATATATATATATATATATATATATAACCATTTCCATCAATGCTAAAACTAATGTAATTTATTTAAAAGGATAAGAAAGAGAGAAGAAATAGGCATACTTTATGAGTTGGTAAATTACTACAATAATGATAGTCATTCCTTCCAAATTTGGAAGACATGTGATCAAATACATTGATACCTATTACCAACTCTAACTTGGTATAGATAATGGTTGTAGAAAACTTGGTGTCTTAATTATTTGTCATTTATTATTTTGGAAAACGAAACATTCTTCCCATAAAAAATAAACATCAATTTCAAGACCTTTCTAGAAAAAATCCTTCCTCATCCTATGCCAAGTTTTAAAGAACCGTGAATGTCATCCTATAGGGTAAGTATGCAAATCCAAAAGGACCTTCTGCTTGAGTTGAGAATTCTTACATAAATATATAGTATCCTAGTACCATAGTGAATCATTTTCCACACAAAATTATCTACTGAACTAGGGTCATTTTGTAGTTTTTTAATTATCTTGCTTGAAATTTGATCATGTATCCATTATGTCCTTTCTTCTTTCACCCAATCAAATACTATAATGGAAATAACATCAAATACTATAATGGAAATAACACAAAATAAGCCCTTTATGACATCTTCTTTTCTTGAAAGTGTATTTTCCACCACACTCTATTTTCCTTCTTTTATACATAATTTCAAAGTCATCACCTAGTATCTTGGTAACCCTTTCTTTTTGATCTTTTGAAGATAAGATTTGTTCCTAGAAGAACTTAAGATTGGTATAATCTACTCTTACCTTGAAATGTCTGTTGGTTTATTGGTCAATATTGATAAGGGGGGTGAATCAGTATTATTATCTATTTACTAATTTAACCACTTTTTAAATCTATCATTAAATACAGATAAGAACAAGAATACACAGAACACAATTTTAATGTGGAAGCCTAATAGGGTAAACCACCAATACGTCCTATTACTACAAAATTGTTATTTATAAATAGTTTTTCCTGCTGCTATAGACAATGATGGCATTACACCATATTTACCCGCAACTACTGGAAGAAGGCTACGACCCCCTCATTTATCAGCTACTACGGAAAGGATGCTACGACACCCTATTTACCAGGTACCACTGGAAGGAGGCTATGACCCACTGGTTTATCAGGGAATTATTGAAAGGATGCTACGACACCATGTTTACCAGCTACCACTGGAAGGAGGCTATGACCCCCTAGTTTATCAACTGCTACTAAAAGGATGCTCCTACACCCTATTTACCAGTTTTTTTTGGAAGGAGGCAACAACCCCCTATAGGCCTGTTTCCTGCCCTAGCTCCACCCTGCCACCCTAATATGTTTTCTGTAATTTGTTAGATTTCTGAAATCTAATATTCACACCCTTTCAACAATCTATGATTAATGATTTTTAATTAAATAATTAATTAAAAACTTATTGATCACTTCTGATCTGCGAGCTCCCTTCTTCTCTGATCACAAGATTCATCAAACCAATGCATGTGGACTTCCTCTCCTCCATCAGCAGGAATACTCTATCTTCAGACCTTCAGGCTTCTCTTTTTCTCACGCTTGTGGGATTCTTTTCCTCCTTTGTGGGCTATCTTCATTACAGGCTCAAATGTACATGTTTCTCTCACAAAATACGGGCTTCACCTTCCATTTATGAGTCTCATGTTGGACATTCTTATTCACCATTTATGGATGCACCTTAGAATTCATTCCTACATCTTAGCTTAAAGTTTTCTGGTGCTTCCGCAATCTCTTTATCCAGAATCAATCCAGGCTGTTGATCTAATTTTGAGTCTCTCCAGTCCGTCGATCTAATGCATATATTTTCTCCTCAAAATCGTATTTTCGCACCACGGTTTCCTCATCAACGATTCCCCACCATTGATCTTCATCGAGCATTTTCCTAACCATCGATCTGAGGTAAGATGCAGATTGCAGGATGCGGGATGCGGGATGCGGGATGCAGAAACATAACATTTCATCAAATCGTATCTCAACTTTCCACAAGCTCCTTTCCGCAAGCTCCTTTCCGCAAGCTTCTTTCCGCACTTCCTTTTACGAACTGTTGATCTGTTTTAGTGGAACTAAATTCAGCCATTCGTTCTCTCCAGATTATGGGATGCGGGATGCGGGATGTGGAAATGTAACTTTTCCCAAAATCATATCTCGACTTTCTACAAACTTCTTTCTGCAAGCTTCTTTCAACAACAACAATTCTGCACCATTAATCTTTTGCGAGTGTTTTTCCTGATCATCGATTTCCAGATTGCGGGTTCATAGAATATTTAAACATTATTTATCAATTCCCTTTCTGCATTTTCCTTCCGCACCGTCGATCTCTTTTGGCAGAACTAATCTCATTCGTTCGATCTTGCTCTTTTGCGAAACTTTGGATTTTCCACCTAACTATCGGAATCAATCCTTAACTGTCGGATATACTATGGGACTAATCATAAGCTGTCTGATCTTGAACTTTTCTGGAACTTCATCCTGTTATCCACCTGAATGGCACCTCTCCATCCGAGTGCCGACATCCCTCATGTTGGCACACAAAAGGACATCTATGGATTGAGGGTTGCCCAAAACACTATAGATGGGCTTATTATAAAATACATTTCTCATCCATCCAGCTGGTTACTTTGATTTTTAATTATGTCAACTCATATATGTGACCCTACATGCAACTCATAGATCATACACGAGTTTCGGTTGTTGCAAGTCACGGATGGATGTATACGCAGGTTGCTTTTATAGCAACTCACGGATCATACGCGAGTTGTCATTCTTGGTACCCACGGATATGTCCCTTTGACATTAAAAATAAAAACACGCGATTAATTGAGATTAGTTAAGCCATTTACCTTATTCTCCTTAACTGTCTCAACCTCCTCAACCTTCGAAACTGCTTTATTTCATCCATATAAATACAGGCCTTGGGGAGGGTGTTTGATACATACACTTGGAGAGCAAAGTTATGCTGGCGGAGTTTATACAGAAGTATTTGGAGCAGTGGAACTAAAAATCTTTTGGTTACAGAGGAGTCCTTGTCTCAGGCGTTGGGTTGTAATCTGAACTTCCTCATTATTGTTAATAAAGAGAATCCTTCTTCCATATGTGTCTTGAATGTATTTCATGTATTGTGGTTTGATAAATGTTTATGTTTCAGCATCCTGTATATGATTTATCTAACCTGTTTATATATATGAATCATCTTGTATTTGGAAGACTGAATCTTGACAGGTGAAGGAGAAAGCATCCCTGAAGACTTTAGAGGAGAAGCAGAACGGAAGAGGACAAGCTAGGATCAATCGTCGTGTATCGGGTGAGTCTTTCCCATCCTCCAATTTCCTTTACTGCACTCTAGAGTCAATTGTCTGCAAGTTTATTGAGTATGTTCGTAACCCCATACCTTCGGTTATAAGGTGTTTATTCCTGTACAACAGAACTGGCGACTCCATTGGGGAACCCAGACTGCTGTAGGTTGTTTTTGTCACCCTTGACCAGTCTTTGCTTTGAATTTTGTGTGTGATCTTTTATCCTGGTTCATACTTGTCTCAGTATTTGAAAGTCTTGGGAATTTTTCTTGTTTTTTGAGAAAAAATTTATACCTATCCGCGAGTTGCCCGTCTACACAGTCGTGGATACAAGCCTGCATACGCGGGTTGCTGTATTGAACGGTCACGTATCATCTGCGGGTTGCACTTATATACAGTCGCGTATGTGCCTGGAAGTAGGGATTTTTTAAGTTAAGGTTTGCTTGTTCCTTTCTTTGTGTAATCCCTGTTTGTGAGTTGATTTTCTTTATGAATGTTGTATAGCTTGTCTGAATACCTTTGGTGATCACACTTTGTGCTTTTTCGACAGCCCTTGAGTCTCTTTTGCTTGGATTATTTCCTGCTTGCATGCTGAAGTAGTTTGGTCTGTTTGGGTTGTAGGTTAAAGTGTCTCTGTCCAGATCAATGATCAAGGTCTTGGGCTCTGTTTTTCCAATCTGTCTTTTGACAGTGGCTGGTTGTCACTTGCCTTTATAAGTCTTCAGTGATTTTTTGTCATTGTGTGCACCCAAGCTAGGGTTCCTAGCCTTCCTTTGTTGGTTGTCTTTTGGTTTTGTCAGCCTGTTTGCTTCAGTTTGGTACTTTATACAATTTATTTGATTCAAGTTTGCTCAAGTACAGTGCATTGTAGGTGCATGGTAGAATTTTGAGTATTTTTAAAAGTGAAAAAAAAACATTGTTAAGCTTTTGCATTTTGTTTTTGCATAAGTAGTGTTTATTTCAATTTAAAGATATTATCTCAAAAACTACAAAAAATACAGGCTTAGTTTCTTTTATCGCTGCTTTCAATTCATCAATACATATTTGCAAAAAAAGAAAAAGAAGTTTGCTTTTATAATGGTAATTTTGCTTTGAATACACCTTTACTTTTATTTATTTCTTATTGAGTCAAAACACCACAAGTACACCACCTCCATTTCCTTCTGAGTAAGAAACAGCCCTTTAAAATAAACGCATAATTTAAAATTTACTAGTAAATTTTGTTTTTAGGGGCCTTTCACCTACTAGCTTAGGCTAGACTTGTGGGCTAGGAAGTGTAAACTTCCCACAAGTTATAAAACTCAGACGTAGTGGACCTTTCTTTAGGTAAATCCTTGACTTTATCGACTGTATCTGGGAACCTCCTCTCAAACGGGAGTTAAGCACGAGGCCACGTGGAGGCTTGGACAGAGGAGATAACCCTCTGAATCCTTGTCAAAGTGTAACTTAGGACTTTTACGCATCTGGGGATTCTGTCCTAGACAGAGTTTCAGGCTCAGCTACCCTACCCATGCGTATGAGTCTGGCTTGCGACTGTCCCCCCAGACTGTTCGTATAGCCAAGGTAGCCTTTAGTCTCTTGTCTTTTAGGGTTCATACCTAGGTAAACCGAAAGGTTATTTCTGGTTCACCTTAAACGAGTTTGGAAGGTAACCCTTGTTGAAAGTGTAGGAGGGCGGTTGGGTGATTCCTCCACTTGTGCCTAAGAACCACTTCAAGGACGCCAAGTAATCGTTCATCAGCTTTCTTCGGGAAAGTATATCTTTTACCCTTGTTTGATTGCTTGAGATTTTAGGATTTTTTAGTGTATGCTCTGTGGTTTTGCCTGTGTTTAGTTGGCCTTAGTGTGTGATTTGTCAAATTTCTAATTCTGGAGGACCAACCTGTTAGAAGGTCAAGAAGGTTGAGAAACCTTCCTCCTCTCACCACATTGGAGCCTCCACCTTTACCCCAAAGGCGGAGATTAGACACTGACGGTTCATTTGAACCAGTAGGGATAAGTGAAGTTCTTGGTGAACCAGAACTAATAGCTAACTATTTTGATTTTGACACAGTTGAAATAGAAGAATTGCAGACTGACGAGTTTGCAAGAAACCTTAACACCCCCTTGACTGATTTAAACAATCATGTGATCGTTCAGGTTAGACCTTTTGATTCACCTGTATTAGGTGTCCCTGTGGGTAGGATCATGTCTTATGCGGAAGAAAGTATTTTTGTGTTCACCTCAACCCTTCCGGTTGAAGGGGTACTACCTCCCCCGGTAAGTGCCCCTAGATCTAGTTTACCTTCTACACCTTTGACTCCAGTGAGCTGGGTGGTTCAACCATCGGTTCACTCAAACCTAGTAGGTACTTTTGGTGAAATGGTTACTGGGATTCCCAGTATACCTACCATTCCTTCTTCCTTTCCTTATACTACCCAGAGTGGTCCAGTAGGATCCTCGGCCTTTGTCCAAGGATTTCCTTGGAATGGGGGGCACATTCCCCCATCCAGTCCATACGTAGGTCCATCTCCTTCCTATGTAGGAGTGCGGTTTGGGAACAACACCTCTTATGGGAAAAGTTTCCAAACCCCTATTTCGGTCCCATACACGAGCTCTCCCTTTTCGTTGTTTAGCGGAGGGATACTGACTCTTGTCTTTCAGACCCCTGCTTCTATGGGGACAGCCCGAACTTCTTACACTGCACCTCCCACACACAATCCTGTGGCTTACGGATGGAATCCATTTCAGAGAAACCTTCCCACTTCACAATCGGTGTCAGGGGGCAACCCCATTTTTACCCATGGGCATTCGGGAGCAGGTCCCTCTAATCCCCAAGTCGGTACATTTAGTACCCCGGTTCGACCCAAACTTCCGTTTCTGGCAACCTTAAACTTGCCAGATTTGTCAAAATTGATGAATGACCCGGTGAGGCATGACCCCTTGTGGCCACCTGTTCCCACCAAATTGCCATCGGACATCCCTAAGTTCGAAGGCAAAACTGGTGAAGATCCTGGGGCTCATGCCACCACATTCCATTTATGGTGTTCTTCAAATTAGCTGAATGAAGATTCAGTGAGGTTGAGGCTGTTCCAGAGAACCTTGACAGGTACGACGGCAAAATGGTATATTGAACTGCCTTCTGCTGCTTTCAGCAGTTTCTGGGATTTGGCTAGTGCATTTCTTAGCCACTTTCAGCTTCCGGTCTGATATGATTTTGGAACGGACTTGTTGTCTACTTTTAGGCAAAACAAGGCTACCCACATCTCGGATCACATCCAAGAGTGGAGGAGGCGAAAGAGCCTTATAAAAGCCACAATCCCTCCTGAGTTCCTTTTAGAGTGGTTCCTTAAATCACTGTTGCCATACATATCTAAGGACGTATCCACCTTAGGAGTGACGAATGAAGAAGAAGCCATTCTCAGGGCCCAGCAACTAGATTTGATTTATTCACAATCTGGGATCTTATATGAGATCATCCCTGAGGCACCGAGGCCTTCGCATGATGCAGAGAAGACTAAGCCTGGACCCCATGCTGATGGTGTGGTTGGGTCCGTTAATTCTCCCAACGTAGAATCTTTAACTAAGCAACTTCACCACTTGTCTGTCAATTAGTCTACGGCGGAGGCAGCAAAAGCTGCTCCCTCCCCCCAGAGTGCAAATGTTTTTGCACAAACCTCTCAGAAGGGCAATCAGCAGCCCGACGGGAAGAAAAAGAAAGGTAAAAAGGGAGAGGGAAACCAAAACAAGCAAAAGCCCGTGAACAATGCTGATGGGGGCAAAAAAGAAAAGAAGAAGGTCAAGTTCCCTTGTAAGTTGTGCCAAGAGGACCACCTTACTCACCTTTGTCCCCTTATGGATCAAGCCCAGAAGCTGCTTAAAGCTCAACAACCGGCTGTCTTGAAGGATCCTTTTCCCCAAGGACAGAACTCTGCTTCAGCTTCTAACGTAGCAGGGGGCACTCAAACTGCCCTTGACCCAAACTATATCTACATGGTTCGATCTTCGACTTTGTTGTAGACAAGGAACAAAAATTATGAGACTGAGACTTCTGAGAAGGGTAAAGCTGTAGGTGAAACTTCGAACCCTCTCACAATAGAGAAACCTACTGAAACTATGCTGAAGATACCGAAAGGTGTCTTCAAGAAGACCTTGCATAACCCAAATGCTAGGGCTGTTTCAAACTACTCTGTGGTTGAAGACTTAGCTCAAACCCCATGTGCAATGTCAGCTTTAGAGGTGTTACAGAGTTGTCCTGCTCAACGGGATGCCCTCTTGGCAGCTTTAGGCAGCATGGACTCTTCGAGTCTCATGGTGAAATTTCATTTGTCTAATGTCAAAATTCGCCTCCCTTATCATGTAGCCCTATCAATAGATGTTGTCCATGGTGGTAAGACCATTGGAAGGGCAGTTGTTGATGAGGGGGCCTCTACATGTGTTATGTCCTTGACCTGTTGGAAAGCTCTTGGATCCCCAGAGCTGGTCCCATCAAACACTTTGCTTACTACTTTTGATGGAAGATCTTTTCATCCACATGGTATCCTACCGGCTTTTGAAATTAAGTTGGTAGGAAAAGCAGTGTCTGTTGAAGTAGAAGTGATTGATGCTCCTTTGGACTACAATTTGCTTCTGGGAAGGAACTGGACTTATACGATGTCCACTATTACGTTGGTCGTCTTTCGTGTAGTGGTTTTTCCACATGAGGGCAAGTTGGTTACTATTGATGAACTTGATTTTACCCGAAAAGGTCGTTTAGAGTCTAATGAGTCCGCTGTGCCATTGGTTGATCAGGTCAAACCTGCTACACAGAGCTTGGGGGCTTGAATGTACACATCACTGATGGGCACATTTGATCTTCCAGCCCCAGTTAATTACATTGGTTCCACTAGTGTGGGGAAGTCCATCGCTAGGGTTGTCGATAGGACTGATCCTTGGGTTCTCCCAACTCCCCATGAACCGGAAATGCCCTTATCGGGAGTGGAGGTAGCTTATCAAGCCATCACTCAAGCCATTGTTCATCCCATTCTAGATCCTCTAACAGTCTCGGACGATCTGGAAGAAGTCTATTTGCCCGCATGGGCAGAAAACTCTTCGCATTCTATAGATTGTTTAGACACGGTTTTACCTTCCAATGAAGCTATTCTGGAAGCCATGAGTGGACGTGATAAGATTTGTGAGGATCTTCATCATCGATCCTATTTTCTTCCAGAATTAAGCAGAATAGAAAACCAAGATTTTCGAGTGAGACTGTCAGAAGATGTTGATACCTATCAATCCCTTGCCTAGGGAAGGAATGTTTGTCGAGGGGAATATGGCAAATATTTCCACCACTATACCTATTAACATCTCTGTAAACCCTGATGTCGTGGAAAACATATATATAGGTGCAAACTGCTCTCCTAAAGAGATTGCCATATATACTGCCCTTTTTAAGGAATTCCGAGATGTCTTTGCCTGGTCATATGAGGAGATGCCAGGCATAGATCCATCGATTGTTGAACATGAAATCCGGACATATCCTGATGCCAAGCCAGTTTGACAAAAATTAAGACCCGTGAACCCGCGTAAAGCGGCAGCTGTGAAGGCAGAAGTTGAAAAGCTGTTGAAAGCTGGTTTTATATATCCCATAGCTTTGACTGAATGGGTGTCCAACCCTGTTCCTGTTGATAAAAAGCAAGGGACTATCCGCGTTTGTACAGACTTTAGAGATCTCAATAAAGCCTATCCTAAGGACAACTATCCCACACCATTTATAGACCAAATCATAGATGCATGTGCGGGAAGTGAGGTGTTTTTGTTTATGGATGGTTTCTCCGGCTACAATCAAATCCAAATCAAACCGGAAGACCAACATAAAACTGCTTTCATTTGCCCTTGGGGTACATTTGCGTATAATAAAATGCCCTTTGGATTGAAAAATGCTGGGGCTACCTTTCAACAGGCTATGAACTTTGCTTTTCATGACATTAAAGCCATTGTCAAATCATACCTTGATGATCTGCCTGCACATTCTCGTAAGAGGATCCAACATCCAGATCATTTATGGTTGATCTTTGAGAGATACAGATATTATAAAATTCGCTTGAATCCCCACAAGTGTGTATTCTACGTCGAGTCAGGAAGATTACTAAGGTTCATTGTCTCTAGTAGAGGCATTCAGGTGGATCCGCTGAAAGTTGAGGCCATTGTAAATTTGCCTCCTCCTCATTCCCTCAGGCAACTTCAAAGCCTGCAAGGAAAGTCTAATTTCCTTCGACGTTTTATTGTTAATTATGCCAAGATCACTAAGTGTTTCATGCGCCTGCTCAAACAGGGCACCCCATTTATTTGGGATGAAACCGCACAACTTGCATTCGAGGCATTGAAAAAAGCTTTGTTGTCGGCACCCTTATTACGTCCACCAGATTATTCTAGGGATTTTATATTATATCTAGCCGCGTTGGAGTCGACCATTGGGGTAGTACTAGTCTAGGAGGACAATAAGCTTGTTGAGCATGTCGTTTATTACCTTAGCCGTGCTTTGGTTGGACCTGAACTTAGATACTCCCACGTTGAGAAATTAGCCTTAGCAGCTGTTTATGCTATGCAGAGGTTGCGTCACTACATTTTACTGAGGACCACCACAGTAGTGGTGGATGTAAATCCGTTCCAATATGTTTTATCCCAATGGATTGTTGGGGGGGAATTTAACAAGTGGATAGTCATTCTCTAAGAGTTTGATTTGGATTTCCAGTCCTCTAAGTCTAAGAAGTCCTTAGTTTTTGCTGAACTTATAACAGAATTTCCTATTGAAGAAGATGTAATGGTTCAGGATGACTCATTCCCAGATGAGCACATCTTCCTGATATCCACCTCTGATCCTTGGTATGGATATATTCTTATATATCTCCAGACTTTGAAGTATCCTATAGCTTCCTCAAGGGAAGAACGACGTAAGTTACGCCTTCATACCAAGAACTACCTCATTATAGGAGATACATTATATCGACGAGGTGTAGATTTTGTTTTCGTCGTTGTCTTACTCATGAGGAAGCAGAGATTGTCCTAAATGATTCCCATAGCGGAGCATGTGGGGGTCATTTATCTGGGTTAGCAATGGCCCATAAGATATTGCGTGCCGGTTATTTCTAGCCCACTATCTTTAAAGATTGTGTGGAAGCAGTGAAGCGCTGTCATCTGTGTCAGCTTTACACCAGGAAAATGCGGTCACATCCTGCTCTGTTATTTCCCGTTGTCTCAGTAGGCCCCTTCATGAAATGGGAGATTGATTACGTGACATGCAACCCAGCCTCGGCTGGGGGGCATAAATACATCATTGTCGCTGTTGACTATTTTACGAAATGGGCAGAGGCAATGCCTACTTTCAAAGCCGACAGGGAAACAACAGCTTTCTTTGTATTCAATCATATTATTGCACGGTTCAGTATACCCAAAGTGATTGTCACTAACCATGGCAGTCATTTTCAAAATAACATGATGACGGAACTGACTACCATGCTCGGATTTAGACAAGAACATTCTTCTCCATACTATACGCAAGCAAATGGTCAGGTTAAGGCTGTCAACAAGACTTTAAAAACTATCCTTAAACAGACAATTGATGCAGCCCGCTCTAATTGGCACATCATGTTATATCCTGCTCTTTGGGCCTATCAAACCAACGTAAAGACTGCTACGGGTTTCTCCCCTTTCCAACTCGTTCACAGTGTGGAAGCAGTTACTCCGATCGAATGTGAAATCCCGTCTCTTCAGATAGCTACTCATGTGTTACCTGATATGACTGAGCTTGAGGAACATCTAGTACATTTAGAACAACTTGATGAACAACGTAGAGATGCGCTGACTGCTAATCAAGCTCATAAAAATAGGGTTAAATCTCAGTATGATAAATCGGTCAAACCTAGGGTTTTTTCTGAACGGGAACTTGTCTTGCTTTGGGACCAAGATAAAGAACCTTTGGGGACAGAAAAATTCAAGGCTATGTAGTTAGGACCCTATGTCGTGTCGAAAGTATTAAGTAAGGGCGCATATGAGTTAGTTGATTTTGATGGGAATAAGCTGCCTGAGCCTAGAAATGGGCTCTACCTGAAGAAGTACTACGCTTAGGCTTAGCACTTTTTCATGTATTTTTATTGTATGTATTTTTATGTACATTAGGTTGTCAGTTTTGTTTTTTATATATATCTGATGGTTGTTGCAGATGTCTTCCGAACGGTATATAGGGTTCGCTGATGGCGCCAGCCGTCATACTTATAACCTAGCTTCGGCAGCATGGGTTATCTATTCTCCCTCAAGACAGCTTGTTGCCGTGGGAGGTACTTGTCTAGGTCCTGCATCTAATAGTGTTGCTGAGTATAGGGATGTCATTGAGATCCTATGGGATGCTTTGTCACGTGGCATTACCCAGCTTGAGGTCCATTTGGATTCTTAGCTGGTGGTTTCCTAGCTCAATCGAGCTTATCAGGTACGAAATCCTATCTTATTACGTCAGTTCATGCAAATTCATTTATTGGAAAGACATTTTGAGGTTATTACTTTCAATCATATTCCACGAAACCAAAATTCATTGACTGATGCATATGCTAATTACATTTTGGATTGGCATCTCACACACATTTTATAAAAATATTTAGCGAACATATGAAAAACATTTGTAAATAAACTGACAACAAACATCAATATATATATATATATATATATATGTAAAATATCTATCTGTAGATAGGTCAAGTCTGATCCTTAGATCCCGTCATATACAAAATGTACAAAAATGTGGATCAAAGTCCATCAAAATGCCCTAGAACTAAGCAGGGCCGCCCTGGCCACTAGGACCTCCTTGGTCCCCATGGTCCCTCTGCACTCTGGCTTCCTCAGCCTCCTCGGCTTCAGCAGCCTCCATCGCATCTATGTATATGAGCACTGCTCTAACTACTCGTCTGAAAAGACGTAGCCAAACCGGTGGAACCCCCACAACAAACTCTTGCATGGATGTAGGGATATGCTCAATCCACATCGTAGGTACTCATTGGGTCAGCCTGGCCAGCTTCCCCTCTAGTACCCTGATCAATCCTGGATCCTCACCCACGACAGGACGAACAAACATGCGAGGGTGTCCTTCAGGGCGGACCGGTCCAATATCTGCATTTTGACACATGAATAGGGTTAAGACTTGTACATATGTATATATCTAGCATTGAAAAATTCATAAAAATTTGAAAATGATAAAAATTAAAAATTTACTTACCTAACTCTCCCCATGCTCCTCCTGGAGGGAGGACAAGGTCGGGGTCACCTCAGAAATCCATCCCAGCATATGGAAACTGCTCCAATGCTGGTAGCTGTCGTTCCCACCATGTGTAGAAGTCATCATCATAGACACTGTGTACTGAGTCCCCTCCTCCTTGACGGAGGAAGATGTCTCCCCACCTGCTCAGCCTTGGCTGACATGGAGATCTGTTCGGTAAAGGTATAGCAGGGATCAATGCTGGTACTTTCTCAAAGAAGAACGCCACTAATATGCTTGCATAGCCAAAATTCTTGCGTCTTCCTCTCTTTGCAGTCGGATAGTTGTCTCCTCATGATGGAGGCAACTCCCGAGCACCAATCATAGAGAGCACCTCTAAAACAGTCAACTGCCACCCTCATTTGATTCCTGGTGGCCAAATGTAAAGATGTTGATCCTGAAAGTCTCACAATGGTACTAGCTAATACCTGGAGAGTAAAATCTTGGATATCTGCAATTGGAATGCTGGTTCCTCTTCTCTAAGTACCTGGTGTACAGAATATGTCTACATAGTTTTGGACACTTAAGGGGTCACCGCCCCTGCCCGTGCCCTCCAAGTTCACCGGTGCTCCCCATCGTGACAACCCGGTAATGAAATATATGTCTTCCATGGTAAGCTCTAAGGTTTCACCTTGTGGATTGAACATCCCCATATCATGATCCCAATAATTGACCATGAACTCAAGTATCCGGACATTGGCCCGCATGGGTGATGTACAAAAGAATTTCAATAGCCCACTGGTTCTCAATGCCTGTATGGTGGGTGCACTTTGGAGCGCCGCTTGGTCCATTATTTTGTGCTCCCTTTCCCTCCACTCCAGAACCATATTTTACCTAGCAAATACAAGCATTTTGATTGAGTATTTCCATATCAAAATTCAAAAAATTTTACATATATTTAAGCTTTTGTCCTCCATGCAGTATCCGCGACTGTCTTTTTAGACATGTCGCGTACCATCCGTGGCTGTCTAGTTAGGCAACCCACGGATATAATGCATATTCGCGAGTTTCCATATCAGCAACCCGCGGATGCGCCCTGCTACAGTTTAGGATGCTTTTAAATATTGAATACAAACTTAAACTTAACATTTGCTTGGATCAATTTGAAGAGCTTAGGGTGTAGGCTTACCTGAAGCTGGCGGATTTCGATTTCGTTGGTCCAATTGTCCACAATGATCGATCAAAGGTAGAGGGTAAAACTTGTTTTTTATGGCTCAAAAGTTCAAATGGTGAGTTTATTTCAATTTTCAACCTATTTATAGAAATTATATTTCATAAAGTGGGTCTTTTTCTATAGTTTGAAATGTCAATCAACTAATACCATAATTTTTGTGCCTTGGAACAGGTTTATCACTTTTTACAAAGTGTTGTTGCTCCAATAGGGTGGTTTTGTTATTTCCAATACATGTTGGCATATTTTCACTCCACATTAACCTTAGCATTCAACATTTTTCCATGGACTATGGTATTCTAAGCCATTAGTCCCTTGTCTTTACCATTGTTCCTCCATGGCTAGGACCCATCTTTCATGAGTATCCTTCTTATATGCCTTTGTCATCCTTGGGTACTCATGCCGCCACTGTTCTAGGTTCAGGGGTATCCTCTTAGCTATTTTTCACGCCAAATAGAGCTTCTTTTGAATCTCTTTTTACAAGCTATCCCTTTATAGGACTCCCCACCCTTATGGAGTTTCTTTAGGCCCAGGTCTAACTCCTTCAAAACAGACTTGATTGCCGAGTTAACTTGTCCGTTCAAGCTCATTAATAATATGTGAACGGGCATCCGCATTGGTGGTAGGTTATCTCTTTCTCGGACCATGCAGAATAATACAAGAAAGGATCACTCTCTTTTCTTTTGAATTGAGAAGAGTATTCTCAGGTATAGGTTTATCACTTTTCCGGACCTGAGGGACTAAATTTACGGAAAAGGAACACCCGGTTTGAGCTTAGTTTTCTCTTTTTCATGCTCTGGACCTAAACATGAAAAAGATTTCGAGTGTACTTTGTGTCTTTGTCATGCTCGTTAAACACTTAAGAACAAAGCAACGAGTTTATTGTTGTAAGTCCCATTTCTCATAACCAAAAGGATCTTTCCGAGTGATCTTGCTTTCCTTCACACTTGTAAAACTCAAGCTATTTTATGCTGTTCTGGAAGGAGCGTTGGGTAGGTGGTAATTTAACCTTTTTAGGACCTCCCTGACTAAGTATGAAAAAGGTTCACCTTTTCTTCTTCGGAAGTTAAGAGAGTTCTTCTGTGGTTTGTTTTATACTTTTTCGGCCTCATGAGACTAAATTGGACGAAAAACGACCCCCCTGGAGTCTTCTTTGGAGTTTTCAGACTCTCTAAATGTGAAAACACCAATTGAGCATGTACTAGTTCGGGCTCATTAAATCCATGAATCAGTGACACTATCAAGCATTATTTTCCCATCTCTTCAAGCTTGTTAAAAAATGAAGAGGGAACCGAGTTAACTTTCCTAGACTCGTTAAAATTTAACAGGGAAGGTAAGGAAGAAGTTTTCTCTTGTTTTCAGTAATGGCAGCATGTCATCCTTGAACATAGCACTCTTTGTTTTCTGATATCCATGTTTCAGTGTCCACTTTTGTTCAGCTATCACTTTGAGTTTCTTACTCCTCCTCTTGTCCATTATACTTGGGGAATCTGATCATGTCTCCTACATGACAAATAAGTCTAGTTGTTCTATCTATTAGTTATACATTGCCTTGGGTCATCTCTGTGTTGTGCTCACTGTTCAAGGACTCTTCCCAATGTCTGATCTATAGCCTGATCCCATCATTGTTCCATCTGTTATCTATTTGTGTCTCCCTTCTTTTGCCTAGTTCCTAGTCACTCTTGTGATCCGTTGGAGGATCTATTGCCTTCCTTATCACAGCATGGTTCCATTTCAGCACTTCCTGATGATGAAGACCTAGAGTTTTGACGATGGTATCTCAGGATTCACTTTCATCATTGGTGAATTCCTTTGCTTCAGTTGTTGATTATCCTCTATTGATTGACAAACTATTGAATCCTTTCCATGTTCGACTTCAGCTTACCCTTATTCACATGGCTTGGGTTGTACTGGTTCTTTGGGATCCTTTATGAAGACCTTAGTTCCTCACCTATGGACTAAGTTGGACAAGATTATGTTCTATTCCTCTACACATCTTCCAGATCTTTGAAGACTCATCATTGTATATTGTGGCTTCGATCCACCTTTGTAATAGACGTGGTTTTATACCCGTATCATATGATGTACTCAAATATTGTAAAGGAGCTAGTGTTCCAGTAAATTGAACATAGTATCCTCAGATGTAACTTTGTATCTGACATTACTATGTATTTGTTTCAGGTACTCTCTCTGCTCCATTGGATTTCTGAGTTCTCCAAAGATAAAGATTATAATGTATTTTGGCCATCATTTCCCTCTGACCTCACACATTAGGGGGCATCTGTTATCCACCTGAATGGCACCTCTCCGTCCGAGTGCTGACATCCCTTGTGTTGGCACACAAAAGTACATCTATGGATTGAAGGTTTCCCAAAACACTATAGATGGGCTTATTATAAAATTCATTTCTCATCCATCCAGCTGGTTACTTTGATTTTTAATTATGTCAAGTCATATCCGCAACCCTATATATGTGCAACTCGTGGATCATACGCGAGTTTCGGTTGTTGCAAGTCGCGGATGGATGTATACGTAGGTTGCTCTTATAGCAACTCGCGGATCATACGCGGGTTGTCATTCTTGGTACCCGCGGATATGTCCCTTTGACATTAAAAATAAAAACACGCGATTACTTGAGATTAGTTAAGCCATTTACCTTAATCTCCTTAACTGTCTCAACCTCCTCAACCTTCGAAACTGCTTTATTTCATCCATATAAATACAGGCCTTGGGGAGGGTGTTTGATACATACACTTGGAGAGCAAAGTTATGCTGGCGGAGTTTATACAGATGTCTTTGGAGCAGTGGAACTCAAAATCCTTTGGTTGCAGAGGAGTCCTTGTCTCAGGCGTTGGGTTGTAATCTGAACTTCCTCATTATTGTTAATAAAGAGAATCCTTTTTCCATATGTGTCTTGAATGTATTTCATGTATTGTGGTTTGATAAATGTTTATGTTTTAGCATCCTGTATATGATTTATCTAACCTGTTTATATATATGAATCATCTTGTATTTGGAAGACCGAATCTTGACAGGTGAAGGAGAAAGCATCCCTGAAGACTTTAGAGAAGAGGCAGAGCGGAAGAGGACAAGCTAGGATCAACCGTCATGTATCAGGTGAGTCTTTCCCATCCTCCTATTTCCTTTACTGCACTCTAGAGTCAATTATCTGCAAGTTTATTGAGTATGTTGGTAACCCCAGACCTTCGGTTATAAGGTGTTTATTCCTGTACAACACATCCTCTCGCCTATCTTTTACGAAACGGATCCTCGGTCATCAGATCTCATGTGGGATGCTTCCTGACCGTCGATTTCAAATCGAATGCGTATCTCGCCATGACTTTGAGGATCTGCACAATTTCTTTGCGAAAATCCTCTGCGACTGTTTCTAACAGTTTTGAAGATTTATATACACAGAGAATTTCATCATGTTGCTGATTATAAATAATTTATAAACACTCTCGCAAATATAGTTTCTCTGAAGAGTTTATAAACCCTCTTGCAGATATAGTTTCTATGTTCTTCGATTGTTACATATACCCTATCTCCCGTTCATTTCACTCTTCTGCAATTCCACTCTTCATTTGTTTAACCATCTTTGTCATTCATACTGCATCTCTACTTCCACTCGACCTCTGTTCTTTGTTTCATTAACCATAGTTAACATCATACTCTCGAAATTGTCTTGGAATTCTTCAGAGCAGTCATTCATGCTGTCATGTCCATCTCATCCATTGCATTTGTTATAAATGAAATTTTATGACATCATCATTAGGACACCATCATATTCCATGTCATCATATGTGTCATGCCACATACTCAACTATGCCATGCCATGCCTTACTATTTTATGACATCATCATTAGGACACCGTCATATTCCATGTCATCATATGTGTCATGCCACATCCTCAACTATGTCATGCCATGTCATCACTACCTCAATCTTTCAATGAGTTTGTCCTGCCATCATATCCACTGGTTATTCCTTGGTCATTCGTGAAAACCTTTGACATCAATGACAACTATATACTCAACAATCTCCCCCTTTGGAATTGATGGAAACCTCTAAACATTCTCCCCCTTTAACAACAATGACAAAGGATAACCTATTATGCCAATGTTGTACCTATTTTGATATAGGATTTCATGCCTTTCTACTTTCTGACAACTCCCCCTATCATCATGTCTCCCCTTTGTTAACTAAACTGAGTTATTTAATCAATGTATTACCATTTATCTTAACACTTCATTTCTTGCAACAGGTTCTTGGATGATAGCTTAACTGATAGATCCATGGACTCCCCCTATCACCGTACTTCCTCTCCTTTGTCAACATTTTTGTGACAGTGTTTACACTCAACATTTTTCACACTCTTCCATTTTCTGTCTAGGATACATTTTTTTTTAAAACTCTATTCCTGTTGCCATATCTAATGGTATATTATGCCTGTAAGTTAACTGGCTCCCGCTTTTACCAAAATTCCTTAAGCATGTGCATTTAGATCCTCATATAAAAAACTAGCATATACTGCTGGATTTTTTTGGATTTTAGATCTATATTATTAACTGTCTAGAGACCCATAACTTCATATCCTCAACACAGAGATTACTTCAGTTTATTACATGGTTTCTCTGGTCTCGCTATCTCAGACACAAAGACTTTTCCTTTGTCAATGCTAAACCCATCCTGCTACCTTATCAATAGACTGAATTTTTTAGACTTGAGTTTTCTTCTACTGTCAACAATTTTATGTGTCATGACTTCAAATACTAAGTGAACATAATCATTTTTATCTTCTATTTGATTGCAGACATCATGGTCTTCATGACTCTCATATTTTGTTGTTCTCACGTTACTTCATACTTTCTCTCATGTCATCCATACACCAATCGTGTTCACCCATCATCTTTGAAGAAGATAGCTTTCAATATACTTCAACATTAGATACCAATTGGAATTTCCTGACTTTAACTCCCCCTGAGTATAAGATCCCTTCTAATGTTATTTTCAGGGTTTTCTTTCAATCATGAGATATCTTTTAAGAAAGTATCCCACAGTCATCACTACATCCTTCTTCATCACCTTCAATTTTATCGGTGTATCCTTTTACATCAACATCTTGTTTTTCCTTATAATGGATGCCTTTTTTTATCTATGGCATAATTATGTTCATTGTCATCTTTGGAGACCTCAGTGATGTTTGAAATATTTATTTCTTCTATATATTTGGATTCTTCCTTTCTTCTCCATACTTTTCCAAGAGGTACTTTGATTACTCGTTTTTTATTTCTTTGTTCCTTGGTTTTCATCTTCCATACCTTTTTCTAAGTTTCCTGGGAAGATCTACATGTACTATTCTTGCAATGTTTTGCAAAGTGTCCAAGACTGTGACATATGAAGCAAATAAGTATTTTTCCATTAGAGATGTTGGAGTCTTCTTTCCTTATCAGCCCTTCATCTTCTTCTTTGATTCTATAATCATTAGCCTTGTGACCAAACTTGTGACAGCAATGACAATATCCATAGAATGTATGTTTGGAGAATCTCTTGTTTTTCTGCTTGTAATGACTCTTTTGTTTTGCATGTCTTCTGGAATTTTTCATCTTGGGAGGATGAGCAGAATTATGATAACTGGACTTCATTTCGTTGTGGTTCTTCTGTTTTCTAGGTGTATCTTTGGAGGCATCATGTTGACATTTAACATTTTCAACATTTTCATGAATGATGGAGCTTGATCCTTTATGATTATATCCAATACCTGTTTTATCCTTGGGGGATCTTTGTAAGTTGAGGACTTTATTAAGAGCTTCAGTACTTTCCTTGAACTTCTCACTAATAGTCAACTGATATTTTAGCTTCTTTACTTCTTCCTTGAATTCAACAACTTCTTGTTTTAAGCTCTTGGCCTCTTCCATACTAGCCAACACTTGTTGTCTTGAATTGTGTGGTTCTTCTTGGAGGGTTTTGACTTTCTCTTCTTTTGACTTCTTCTCTTCTTGATATTTTGACAATTTTTCTTTCAAGACTTTGTTCTTTTTCCTACATTTTTCAATTTCATCTACAACAGCCATGTATTGGGCTTCTATGTCCACTTCTAATTCCTCATCTGAGTTTGTTGTCCCGATAAATAAATTTTCTTTATCTTCGCTTATCTTTTAATTTTCACTAACATCCTCGAGAATAGCAAGTCTTCCTTCTGCTCTTTGCTCAACAGAGTAGAGGTCTTTTATCTTGTCCCAAAGTTCCTTTGCAAAGTTACATTCACCTATCTTCTCTTTGACATCATTAGGTAATCCATCAAGGATTGAAGCCATTTCCATTGAGTTACTTTTCTTGGATTTCTTTTGAGTTGTAGTCCTTATCCTCTTTGGTGGGAAGTAATCAGTGATCATTGAATTCCATACATCATATCCCAATTCCTTCAGATAAATTTTCATTCTTTTACTCCAAATTATGTATCCTTCTTTTCTAAGTATTGGAGATCCATCTACTCTGTAAATATTTTCTTGTTGATCCATAGTGGTTTTAATGGGATCTTCCTTCCAATGGTTAAACTGTAGTGAAGGAACCCACTCTGATACCAATTGTTGGTTTATTAGTCAATACTAAGAGGGGGGGGGTGTGGGTGAATCAATATTGTTATCTTTTTACTAATTTAACCACTTTTTAAATATATCATTAAATACACATAACAACAAGAATACATAGAACACAATTTTAACCTGGAAGCCCAATAGGGTAAACCACCAATACATCCTATTACTGCAAAATTGTTATTTATAAATAGTTTTTCCTATTGCTACAAACAAGGATGGTATTATACCCTATTTACCAGCAACTACTGGAAGAAGGCTACGCCCCCTGGTTTATTAGCTACTATTGAAAGGATGCTACGACACTCTGTTTACCAGCTACCACTGGAAGGAGGCTACTGCCCCCTGGTTTATCAGCTGCTACTGAAAGGATGCTACAACACCCTATTTACTAGCTACCACTGGAAGGAGGCTATGACCCCCTGGTTTATCGGCTGCTACTGAAAGGATTCTCCTACACCCTATTTACCAGCTTCTGCATGAAGGAGGCAACAACCTCCTACATGCATGTTACATGCCTTAGCTCCACCCTACCACCCTAATATGTTTTCTGTAATTTGTTAGATTTATTTTCCCTCCATTGCTCTATCACACGCTGGTCTCTATCTTTATGCTATGGCTACATCGATTTAGGTGACACCGAGACTCCTTCTCTCACTCATACTTATGCATATAAGTATCTTCATGTTTCCTACAGACGCATCTCTTTAATCTGGAAACATACCCTTTCACAATCATGCCCTTTTAAATCTGATAGTCACACCTTTTCAACAATCTATGATTAATGATTTTTAATTAAATAATTAATTAAAAACTTCTTGATCACTTCTGATCTGCGAGCTCCCTTCTTCTCTGATCGTAGATTCATCAAACCAATGCCTGTGGAATTCTTCTCCTCCATCAGTGGGAATACTCTATCTTCATACCTTCAGGCTTCTCTTTTTCTCATGCTTATGGGCTTCTTTTCCTCCTCTGCGAGCCCTATGCAGGCTATCTTCATCGCAGGATCATCTGTACACGTTTCTCTCACAAAACATGGGCTTCACCTTCCATATATGAGCCTCATTTTGGACATTCTTCTTTACCATTTATGGATGCACCTCAGAATTCTTTCCTGCAGTAACATTTTTTGGTGCTTCCACAATCTCTTTCTCTAGAATCAATACAGGCCGTTGATCTAATTTTGATTCTCTTCGGTCCGTCGATCTAATGCATAGATTTCCTCCTCAAAATCGTATTTCCGCACCACAGTTTCCTCGTCAACGATTCCCCATCGTTGATCATCATCAAGCATTTTCCTAACCGTTGATTTGAGGTAAGATGCGGATTGCGGGATGTGGGATGCGGAAACGTAACATTTCATCAAATCGTATCTCGAATTTCCTCAAGCTCATTTCCGTAGGCTCCTTTCTGTGAGCTATTTTCCGCAAGCTTCTTTCCGCACTTCTTTTTCTGAACCGTTGATCTGTTTTAGAAAAACTAACTTCAGTCACCCGATCTCTCCAAATTGCAGGATGTGGGATGCAGGATGCAGAAATGTAACTTTTCCCAAAATAAAAATCTCGACTTTCCGCAAACTTCTTTTAGAAACAACAATTCCACACCGTTGATCTTTTGCGGGTGTTTTTCCTGACCATCAATTTCCAGATTGCAAGATGCGGATTGCGGGTTCATAGAATCTTTAAATGTTATTTCCACAATTCCCTCTCCGCATTTTCCTTCCACATCGTCGATCTCTTTTGGCAGAACTAATCTCATCCGTTCGATCTTTATCTTTTACAAAACTTTGGATTTTTCGCCTAACTGTTAGAATTAATCCTTAACGTCGGATCTAGTGCGGGACTAATATAATTCGTTTGATCTTGATCTTTTGTGGAACTTGATCCTCCCACCTAAATTTTACGGAACTGATCCTCAGTCGTTGGATCTTGTGCAGGATGCTTCCTGACTGTCGATTTTAGATCGAATGCGGATCTAACCATGACTTTGCGGATATGCACAATTTCTTTGCGGAAATCCTCTGCGACTGTTTCTAACAGTTTTGAAGATTTATATGCATAGATAATTTCATCATGTTGTTGATTATAAAGAATTTATAAACACTCTTGTAGATATAGTTTCTCTAAAGAATTTATAAACCCTCTCACAGATATAGTTTCTATGTTCTTCAATTGTTACATATACTCTATCTCCCATTCATTTCACTCTTCTGCAGTTCCACTCTTCATTTTTCTAACCAGCTTTGTCATTCATACTGCATCTCTACTTCCACTCGACCTTTGTTTTTTGTTTCATTAACCATTGTTAACATCATACTGTTGACACTGTCTTGCAAGTCTTCAAATCATTCATTCATGTTGTCATGTCCATCTCGTCCATTGAATTTGTTGTAAATGAACTTTTATGACATCATCATTAGGAAACCATCATATTCCATGTCATCATATGTGTCATGCCATATACTCAACTATGTCATGCCATGCCATCACTATTTTATGACATCATAATTAGGACACCATCATATTCCATGTCATCATATGTGTCATGCCACATCCTCAACTATGACATGCCATGTCATCACTACCTTAGTCTTTCATTGAGTTCATCCTGCCATCATATCCACTGGTTATTCCTTTGTCATTCATGAACACCTTTGACATCAATGACAACTATATACTCAACAATGTCTTCATATAAGGTAAGGGAACCATTTCCTAATTGTATGTAGTATGACCAACATTTTCTTTTCATAAATTGGTTTGAGTATCTTTTTTCCTTAAATTTGGAAAATTGCAAAGGCAAGGGGCCTTCTTTCTTGAATTAAAACTAGACCAATGCCATGCCTTGAAGCATCGCATTCCATAATAAAGGATTTTGTGAATTTAAGCATGTACAATACATGACTTGTACACAAAGCCACTTTAATTTGTTCAAAAAATTTGGTTGCTTATTGAGTCCAAGAGAATGACTCCTTTATTAATAACCTTATGAGAGGTGCTACTATTTTACCAAAATTCTTGATGAACTTGCAGTAGTATCCTATCAATCCTAAGAATGTTGGGGTTATTAACTAATTGGAATGGGATTTTAGATGTGTGATAATAGGAACCAAGGGTTGTGCATGGTTCTTTCCACCCAAAAAAACACAATAAATTCCTCGGAGAGGATGTTGAAATGCATTAAGAGCCTTATTTTCTTTCTTCCCCATTCTTTCAAAACATCAAGGTTCCTTAAACGTGGTCCCCTTCAAGAACCCATGGGTCCCTAAATGAAAACACTCATCTAGAAACCAAAGAAGAGTATTTACATTCCATTTTGTTGCATGAACATTAAAACTAAAAACAAACATGTCCACAACTATGCATCCATATCTTCAAATGTCAATCAATCTATAATTGGAAAGGAGAGGAATAATGTATGGTGGGTGTGATTTATTAGTAAGGAGTATATCAACATCGATAATTTCTTCATGGGACTTCAAACTTTTATAATACTATAGTATTTTTGTGGAGGGCTATGTTGCTAGTCACAAAAATAGGTTTAGGGGTTTTTCTTATGATCCCATCATTTAGAGAAGGCTTGGAGGGTACAAGTTTATGAGAGGGGAATAAAAATACCTGGGTATAATATTATATGATGAATTTTACCAAAAGAAGTATCAAATTATTATTGGATCTTCATACAACAATTTGTCATTATTATTTACTATCGAGTGGTCTAAGAGACCCGTCACTAAACAACTACATTTTTTTCTCTTTTTTGTAAGAAAGCAACAAATATGACTAATGTTGAAAGGAGAAGGTAAAAACCCACCAAGATCCACACACGGGCCACGGGAGGAAGGGTAGAGTGTGACAATAGTTAGAAAAAATCATTATATATTTAGAACTAATGTGACTAAGGTTTCTATAAAGATTAAGGGGTGACTTGGCTAATAATTTTATCTGAAAGGTGTCAAATCTCTGTTTTGACCAAGTTTGGTCTATCTATGGACTACTAGTTTTTCCACTTTTCCTGTAAATTACCATATTACATATATTTAATAGTATAATTCCCTCTGTTTTGATTATGGAGTGCTGCATTGATCCAAATTTACCAAATCCCACCTATACTCATATTTTTTCATTTATTTGGGATAAAATGGAAATTAATTAGTTTTGGTTCATGGGATTATAGGAACTGAGATTCTACAGTAGGTTTTGGTAAGCATAATTAGATGCTTTCGGTAACAAATATGATTTTGGTACCATTGATGATTCTCGTAATGCCAAGAGATCCAGTAACAACTTCATAGTTGGTATGATTCCAATTGTCATGAATTAAAAAGGGGATATGATGGTGCTACGCTGGCCACATCATCCTCAACTATTTCCAGAATATCACTAGTTCGATTCTTGGTCTCCACCAACAATCTTGCAACACAAATAGAAAAGTTGAATTTCTTGCCTTCGTTCATGAAATTCAACTGATGGATATAGAACCTTTTTTCACTATGTTTATACATGCATATATTTTAATGTAATCTATTGTTCCAATGCTAGGACTAATGTAGTTTCACATTGCAAGTTAGCAACAATATTCTTGTAAATGTTTTGTACGCGTCCTACAATGTCGATCCTATAGAATGATATTTTGAACAATTAAAGATTTGTAAATGTTGGTCGAAATATTGATGAGAGGTTAGCAGTGACATATCCATCCATTATATAGGTAGGACTTTCAAATTGTTGTAATTATGTTTCCATGATTAATAGAAATCTTGATTCGATGCTATTGTAATTCTTAGTTCTGTGCTTTAATTAAGTGGTAGTGAGTGTAGTTTTGAGTGGAGGTAGGGCCCTATTGATACTAATAAACACTCCCTGGCTTATTTATTTTACTTACATTATGGTTTGATTGTGTGAATTTATATCTAGATGCAACGAGTGTGTTCTGTGTCTTACAATTACAATTTAATCTATTTTCCTATAGCAGTTCCTGTAGCTTATCATTTAAATTGAGTTTCTAGATTTGAAATGAGAAATGATTGAATTGGATTTTATTCCATGAATTCTTGAGCCAATATCATTTAACTTACATGCTTGCATAGTATTGTTAGCACCAAGGTGTAAACTTAAGCATCTACTAACCAAGTCCATAACTGGATAGTATTGGCCTCAAGAGTTCATGATTTTAGTTGTGTGATTTTAAAGGTGTCTTTTAAATTATTGTTCAAAACTTGTTAAGAAATGAGACACTCAGGGTATTGACAATAGTATCCAAAAAAATTATCTATGATTTCCCTATGGCTATACCTTAGGATCTCATAATGGGTCCTTGACAATCTTCAATTGCACCTTATTTTTTAGCAGGTTGTGTTTAAAGTTGGTTTCATTTATCATGTGTGGATTGGTGAGTTAATTTATAGGTTTTTAATAAATTTAAGAATGTTCTCTTCATATACTTTGCACAACACCTCACACGTCTACTGATCTGGATTGCTAATTAATGTGTCAAATTACCACCTAGAAGACATACCAGTCCTGAAGGAGTTTGAAGACATCTTTTTCGAAATAAGTCCCCGAACTTCCTCTGAAAAGAGACATTGACTTCACAATCGATCTGATACCCGGAGTGTTACCATCATCGAAATCTTTGTATCGAATGAATATAATAAAACTTACAGAGCTAAAATCACAACTACAATAACTAATTGATAAAAAGTACATTCAACCTAGTGTCTCTCCCTGGGGAGCACCGGTCTTGTTTGTGAAAAAGAAGGATGGAACATTAATATTATGCATAGATTACCGACAATTAAATAAAATGACCATTAAGAACCGATATCCACTACCCCAGATAGATGATCCATTTGATCAATTTCGCGAAGCAACAATATTTTCAAAGATAGAATTAATGTCTAGTTATCACCAAGTACGAATAAAACATGAGGATATCTTTAAAACGACATTCATGACCTGCTATGGTCACTACGAGTTTGTCGTAATGCCTTTTGGGTTGACAAACACACCTACTGTATTCATGTGTTTAATGAACAACATCCGAAGTAACTACCTATATAAGTTTGTGGCTGTCTTTATCGACGACATACTAATATACTCTAAGAACAAATAATAACATAAGGAACATTTGAGGATGCAAGTACTAAGAGGAAAACAACTTTACGCAAAATTCAGTAAATGTGATTTCTTTAAAGATAAGATTCAATACATTGTCCAAGGATGGAATATCTGTTGATATTGACAAAATAAAGGCCATCACTGAATGGTCGGTTCCTAAGAGTGTAACTGACATTAGATCATTTATGGGGATTACCGGATACTACCAAACGTTCATCGAAGGATTTTCTAAGATTGCCTACCCCATAACTTCATTACAAAAGAAATGCAAAAAGTTTGAATGGCCCAAAAAATGCATGGAAATATTTAATAAACTAAAACATATATTAACTACCACCCCGATCCTAAATATTGTTGATCCATTTAATGATTTCATCATATGTACTGATGCTTGCAAGGAAGGGCTACATAGAGGTTTATTACAAGAAAACTATGGTGTGGCATATGAATCTAGGAAATTAAAAGAACACGAGAAAAACTACGGAACACATGATTTAGAACTTGCTGCCACAATCCATGCCTTAAAAATGTGGCAACATTACCTAATTGGAAGGAAGTTCCTGCTTATGTCAGATAACATAAGTCTTAAATATTTATTTGATCAACAAAATTTGAATGTGAGGCAGGAAAGATGGCTGTCCTTTTTAAGTGAATATGATTTTGAAATCAAACACATAAAAAGAAAAGAAAAAAAGTGGCAGACGCTCTAAGCTGTCACACATATTTACTGTTTTCAAGTCACTTGCAAGTAGCAGCTATGAATTTGATATGGAAAATCATATCCTAAGCGTTGAAAATTCTAATAAAGAATATCATATTTTAAAAGAAAAGACTGCTAAAAATGAACAAAATCAAGTAAAAACAGATTTCACCCTAAATAAACAAGGATTATTGTTGCATAAAAATAGGTTGTATATACCAAACATAACAAAAATTGAACTTACAGTTATGAATGAGCTCCATAAACAACCGTATTCAGGGCATCCTGGATACCAGAAAATGATCACCAAGATCAAAAAGGATTTCTACTGGCCAAACATGAAGAAAGAAGTGGAAGAATACTTAGCTCATTGTCTTGAATGTCAACAAGTTAAGGAATAACATCAACATCCAGCAGGATTGTTGCAGCCACTACCCATTCTGGAATGGAAGTGGGAAACAATTAGTATGGATTTTATAATAGGCCTACTGAAGAATTTCCGGCATCATGATTCAATCATGGTCGTAGTCGACAAATTAAGTAAGGATGCTCATTTTATTCTTGTTAAATCTACTTATAAAATTGTTAACATTGCAGATATTTTCATGAAAGAGATATTCAGGTTACATGGTGTATTGAAGGTAATAGTCTCAAATAGAGACACAAAATTTATAGGTAACTTCTGGAAAGCTTTGTTTAAAGGTTTACGAACAAAGTTGAATTTCAGTACTGTATATCATCCACAAACAGATGGGCATACTGAAAGGGTAAATCAAGTCTTAGAGGACATGCTAAGGAATATGTATGTCATGGAAAAACCAGGTAAGTGGGAAGATTACCTACACTTAGTGGAATTTGCATATAATAATAATTTTCAAGTTTCTGTAGGTATGAGTCCTTTTGAAATATTATATGGACGCAAGTGTAGTACTCCAATTTCATGGAGCACTCCAGTTGATAGATTAATGTTAGGGCCCGATTTATTCAAATATATGGAATTAACTGCCAAACAGGTGCAACAAAACTTGAAGGTTGCCGAAGACAGGCATAAGAGTTATGTTGATTTAAAAAGAACTCCTAGAGAGTTTCAGGTGGGTGATCATGTGTATATAAAGGTAAATCCCAAGAAAAATTCCTTGAAACTGGGAAAGTATTCAAAATTGGCACCTAGTTATTGCGGGCCATTTGAAATTTTGGATAAAGTAGGGCTAGTTGCGTACCAGTTATCCCTACCACCTAATATTAAAGTGCATAATGTGTTTCACATTTCTATATTAAAAATATATGTACATTATGTTTCTCGTGTGATTGATTGGATTGTAATCCAGGTGGAACCCGAAGGAGAGTTCCAAGTGGGACCAGAGTGCATTCTCAACATGAGAGAAATTTTACTCTGGAACCATACCATCGGACAAGTCAAGTGCAATGGAAGCACCTTAGCCTAGAAGCTTAGTGATGCCATGCTTAAATGTTTAGAATTCTGATTCCTTTCGAAATCTAAACTCTGCACATAAATGGATTGGAATCGTTTATGTTAGAATATAATCCGTTAGGGATTATAATATTGTAAATAAATAAATAGGAATAGTTGGAAGCCGAAAAGGCTGGACGGAAGGTGAAATAAACCGTCACATGAATGTATAAATGAATGCTTAGCCATGAATAGATTAACGAATCGGGAGTTATTACCAACAAGTGGTATCAGAGCCAAGTTCATAACTCCTGCGTGCATGCTGCCATTTTGTCTGCCATAACTCCTGCTGCATTTTCTGCGCCCTCCTGGCTGCCAGACTGCCTGCCAGTCTGCCCCTGCGTGCATTCATTATGTGCGTTTATGTTAAGG